>JAYMTB010001277.1:0-11228 GCA_036897585.1 Francoa sonchifolia
GTTGGCTTTGTCTTCTTATTCTTGCTCTCCCAAATAAACATGTATCAAAGTAAGAAGAATTGTTAAATTTTCTTTAAGTATGTCATTCCTCCGTATTTTTATTTTGAAGTTAAATATGTGTTTTTTTTTTTTTTTTTTTTTGAATCTGTATGTCATTAGTTCTAAAAAATAATGATTTTTGTTGAATTAGTTTGGAACAAGGGCTTTTACAAGTCTGCTCAAATTTTATTTCTATACCTCTCATTTGATTAACAACATCTATTAGTGATTCTATAATTGGTTAAATACTGCTTTTGTATGTGTGTTAATTTAATAGGTGTGATAGAATTCTGGGGCCGTGAATGAATGTTAAACTTCATATGTGTGTATTTATATTTGGTGCTTATGTTTATAAATTATAGTGAATCAGTTTCTTAGGCTGAAGTTGCATCCATAGAGGAGGGTGCGAGTAATGTAAATTGCATCAGGGGTTTTTTTCCTTTTGGTGTCAAGCAACAGTGGTACCCTTATGGAGTTGTACCTCCAAGCTAGTTATATGATAAGACAATCAAACTATGCTTGACATATATGTAAATGCTGTTCAGATACTTTCTACGATTATCAGTCTTGAGTACTTAAGCCACTTTTAAATATTTTAAGAGTTTCTTACCAAGTTAGTAGCTAATAATATTGCCTATAAGAAACATGAATGAAAAAGTAAGATGTGAGCCTTGATTCACTTGGATACAGTTTTGGTTTTCAATTTGTGTAGTGAGTATAAAATTAACAGTATTTTCCTATAATGAGATGTACCTACTTTCTTTCTTGTTTGTGTGGATAAATGCTTAAAGGGTTTCCATTTTGCACGTTGCTCTGAAGCATTGGATGTTCTCAGCATATTCTGTCTTGATCCACTAGGATGGTCAGTTTGAGCCGCTAATATGGAAATTGGCAATATTTTTCCAATAGTACAAAGCTGAGTTTTGAATTATCCTGCTGTGTGGGAAATTTGTGCTGGGTTTTGTGTTGTAGCCGCAGATATTTTTTCTCTTTACACTAGTAAGAAACTTTCAAAATTATAGGTCTATGTTTTAGACTGCATTTGATAGTTATGGTGTTTGGTCTACTTTTGAGACTTACTGGGAGCTGTTCATAGTTTCTCCTCCTTTTTTACTGGTTAGTTTAGTTCTCGGTTATTCGATTTTGATGTTAGGTTTTGCTGTACGATACAATTAATTTCCAATATTTCTTAGGTTTTTGTGCCACCTTCTATTGTTCTAGTTTTGGTTAATGTTGGTAAATGATGCTCCTGTACCTGCGTTTCACTTTTTTTTTTGTTTAATCATTAATTTAGTAGTTTTTGAAAGTAGTGATGAATCTTGTAGCAGCATTTGTTGTTGTATGCTAATATGCTGTTATCTTCTTTAATAAATGGATACAGATGGGGCTGGTGGTAAGGGCACGTGGGGAAAACTTATTGATACTGGTGGTGATTCACAGATTGACAGAAATGATCCTAACTATGACAGTGACGAGGTAATTGCCTTTTTTCATGTTGATAAATATGTATGTCATTCAATTGTTTTGACCTTGACAGTAGCTAGAGATCCTATCTATCAGTTCAAGTATTGGATGTGTCGTTTCATTCTTATCCTTGTGTTCGGCAGGAACCTTATCAACTTGTGGGCTCCACTGTGTCAGATCCCTTGGATGATTACAAAAAAGCTGTTGCCTCCATCATTGTGGAGTACTTCAGCACTGATGATGTGGAATTGGCAGCATCTGACCTCAGAGAACTAGGTTCAAGCGGATATCATCCATACTTCATCAAGAGGCTTGTTTCTATGGCCATGGATAGGCATGATAAGGAGAAAGAAATGGCTTCAGTTCTCTTGTCAGCACTCTACGCTGATGTTATCAGTCCGGCACAAATTAGGGATGGATTTGTCTTGCTTCTTGAGTCTGCAGATGACCTTGCTGTTGATATACTGGATACAGTTGATATTCTTGCTTTGTTCATTGCTCGTGCTGTGGTCGATGATATCCTTCCTCCTGCTTTCCTCACCAGGGCCAAGAAGGCACTCCCAGAATCCTCAAAAGGATTTCAGGTTCTCCAAACTGCAGAGAAGAGCTACCTTTCTGCTCCACATCATGCTGAACTTGTGGAGAGGAAATGGGGTGGTAGTACTCACGTCACTGTTGAAGAAGTGAAGAAAAAGATAGCTGATTTGTTGAGGGAATATGTACAGATCGGTGACACGTTTGAAGCCTGTAGGTGCATAAGGGAATTGGGGGTTTCATTCTTCCATCACGAGGTTGTGAAAAGGGCTTTGATTCTTGCCATGGAGGTCCGAAATGCAGAACCGTTAATATTTAAGTTGTTAAAGGAAGCAGCAGAGGAAGGGCTGATAAGTTCCAGTCAAATGTCCAAAGGTTTTGCTCGATTAGCTGAGAGCCTCGACGACCTTGCTCTTGACATACCGTCTGCAAAGAATTTGTTCCAATCACTGGTCCCCAAGGCTATATCTGAAGGATGGCTTGACCCTTCATACACAAATTCCTTGTCTGAAGATGGTGATGCAACTGGAGAACGTGAGAAGGTGAGGCGATACAAGGAGGAGGTGCTGACAATCATTCATGAATATTTTCTGTCGGATGATATTCCTGAACTCATCCGAAGTCTTGAAGATCTTGGGGCGCCAGAGTTCAACCCAATTTTTTTGAAGAAGCTAATTATACTTGCAATGGACAGGAAAAACCGAGAGAAAGAAATGGCATCCGTTCTCCTATCTGCCCTCCACATCGAAATCTTTTCAACCGAGGATATTGTTAATGGCTTTGTCATGCTTCTCGAATCTGCAGAGGATACAGCCTTAGACATTTTGGATGCTTCAAACGAACTTGCTCTTTTTCTCGCTCGGGCTGTAATTGATGATGTCTTGGCACCACTTAATCTAGAAGAAATTAGTACCAAACTACCACCAAATTGCAGCGGGAGTGAGACTGTGCGTATGGCTAGATCACTCATTGCTGCTCGTCATGCTGGGGAGAGGCTATTGAGATGTTGGGGAGGGGGAACTGGCTGGGCTGTCGAGGATGCAAAAGACAAGATAGCGAAGCTCCTGGAAGAATACGAAAGCAGCGGTGTTGTTGGCGAAGCTTGCCAGTGTATCCGTGATCTCGGTATGCCATTTTTTAACCACGAAGTAGTGAAGAAAGCATTGGTCATGGCCATGGAGAAGAAGAACGACAAAATGCTGGATTTACTAAACGAATGTTTCGGTGAAGGGCTGATCACCATCAATCAAATGACCAAAGGCTTTACCCGAATCAACGATGGGCTTGACGATCTAGCTCTTGACATTCCAAATGCTAGGGAGAAGTTCAGCTTTTACTTCGATCATGCTCAGAAGAAGGGGTGGCTCCTCCCATCTTTCGAGTCAATCACAGCCGCGGCTTCTTAAGGACGGGAGAAGATTTGCTTTTGTTTGACTCGCTGTATGTTGTTCCCTCGTTACGCCTTTGTACTGTTTTAACTTGCGCGTCTACTTCCAAGGATAGATACGGGTATTTGGTTTCCTTTTCTGATATGTTATCTTTTTCCATGGCGATCTCATGGGTAGATTCTTGTGATCCTAGCCAATGTATATAAGTTGGTTTTTGTTTCATTCACATAGTTTCGGGTTAATCTATTATATTCTAGACTTCTAAGGCTTCATTTAACCTTTTGAAATTTGATGCCATAAAAATAAAACTGTCATCATTCAACCTAACAAATGTCCGAATATCAATTTATTTGACTATGTCCACCCGGTTAGACCAGATCTTTGCATCATTCATCTCCGACCTAATCAGTTGAAAATACAAAAATAGTTACAAGTGAATTTGGGATCCATGTCTATGAGGTGCGTTATTCATTCTAACCAAATCAACTCTGATTTTCTATTTCATCTATCATTGTTTTACGGATCTACCATATAATTCTCGAAAAATCCATCTATTTGGTGGTGCAGGAGATGATTTTATGTAGTAACAATTAGCACCCCTGAAACATTAACCTAACTCAATTCCACATTTTTTTTTCTCATTCATCTAATTCATGAATTTTTTGTTATCCTAACATGGGAAATCCAAAAATATAAAACGAATTAAATATCAATAAAAACACGAATGGCATAACTGTAAATATATCACCAAAAAAGGGCAATTTTTCACAAAGTTTTTCAAACCCAGAATAAAACCCTTCGCCTCTCTCATGTTTCTACTATTTTTTTTTTCACTCTTTTCATTTTCCCCAATTTTTCAACCTTCCAATTTTCCTCTGTTTGTCACTGAAAACAGAGGAACCTAAACAAAATGGCATTTTTCCAATTAAAATATAAAGCTTAGATTCTCAATCCCATCAATGGAGGTTGTTTAACAAATCCCAAATCACCAAATCCAAAATTAAACAAACCCTTTTAATGGCAGCTTCTGAATCAACAACTCAAGAGGTATTTTCATGGCTCAAAACCCTACCTTTAGCTCCTGAGTTTCATCCTACTGTTGCTGAGTTTCAAGATCCAATTTCATACATTTTTAAGATCGAGAAACAAGCTTCTAAATATGGAATCTGTAAAATTATTCCTCCGGTTTCCCCTGCTCCGAAGAAGACTGTAATTGGTAATCTTAATCGGTCTCTTGTTGCTCGGATTGAAGGTAATGAGGGTTTGAAGGGGAATTCTTTACCTACATTTACTACTAGGCAGCAGCAGATAGGGTTTTGTCCGCGAAAACCTCGGCCGGTGAAGAGACCGGTGTGGCAGAGTGGTGAGAAGTATACGCTTCAGCAATTTGAAGCGAAAGCGAAGAGTTTCGAGAAGAGTTATTTGAAGAAATTTGGGAAGAAAGGAGGGTTTTCGTGTTTGGAAATGGAAACCCTTTTTTGGAAGGCTAGTGTTGATAAACCTTTATCTGTTGAGTATGCCAATGATATGCCTGGTTCGGCTTTTGGAGCTATGAGCGCGAAGAAGGGTCGGAGAGAGGTAGGAGAGGGAATGAGTGTTAGTGAGACTGCTTGGAATATGAGAGGTGTGTCTAGGGCTAAAGGGTCTTTGTTGAGGTTTATGAAGGAGGAAATTCCGGGTGTTACGTCGCCAATGATGTATGTAGCAATGATGTTTAGTTGGTTTGCTTGGCATGTTGAGGATCATGATTTGCATAGCTTGAATTATATGCATATGGGGGCAGGGAAGACTTGGTATGGTGTGCCAAGGGAAGCGGCTGATGCGTTCGAGGAGGTTGTGAGGATTCATGGTTATGGAGGGGAGATCAATCCTCTTGGTGAGTTATTTGTTACATTAAATAAGAGGAATAAGGACTGAGCCTCCCCTGTTTTTTTTCCTGTTCATTGCCTCTTTTCTTTGCCTGTTTTTTTTCCAAAACAATTTTGTGATGGAAAACTTTGCATGCATTGGTCGTGAGATGCTTACATTGATTTAATCCTACTCTTTAATCGTGAAGTTTATGGAATTTCTTTAGTTTGAATATGCCATTCAATATCATTGCTCGTGTTATGATTCAATTCTTTATCTATGATCTAGTGAAGCTTTGTGCAGTCTTTAGTTAGCTCAATGTTGATTGTACTACTATAGAAGGATATCCTTGAAGAGGTAATTGAGCTTTTTCAGGAAGGAAGTATTTGAAGCATGAAGTCGTGATCACTAGTATAAATTCAAAATTTTCAACAGAAAAGAGAATGTATTGAGTGGGAATAAGTGTTAGATAGTGTATTTTACGTGCAAATTACAACTTGAGCTCTTGTACATTGCACTCAGAACATAAAACTGTGGATTTTTTTGGGGGTGGAAATGGGATTGGTGAATTTCGAAGGCTTGGAGGATTTTGAGGTTTGTATAACTTGTGTGTAAGGAATAAAGCTACTTCTCACTCTATAAGTAAGAAAATGTTGAGACATATGGTGAGGAATGTACTGATATGGTCAGCTATTTTGTGGTTTCTCTAGTTAAGAGCAAGGTATTAGAATTTGCTATATAGTTGCCTCTTGGGGCTTTTCCCAGTGAGCATTTTAACTATAGCTTAGATCACAAGGGGCGATCTTATCCATTCTTCCATGTATATTCGAAGAGAATCGCGGGTTAAACCGTTGTTTGATAGGGAGGATGAGTAATAATTTAATATCATATTGATTTTCCTCACAAACTCTCCATCTCATCTATCCATTGTAATGAAAAATTTGTTAGAGAAGTCATTTTGGAATTTGCATTTTCATTCTCCGCTATCCATCATAACATCTGTCCATCCTCCCAACCAAACTAACCACTGTTGTTACTTTGTTGTTCGAAGTGAAAGGGCAATAGATGCTCAGAGGCAATATGACCATGAAATTCAATCGATTACTGATCTTGATATCGCCTGTTTATCTTTTCCCTATTAAAATATTGTTTCATAAGAAAAGTTTATTAAATTGTAATAATAATAAGCAGATGATAATGTGATCCCTGACATATTGTTTTTCTGTACATACTAATCAAGAACCTTTTATCTTCATTTATCTATTTTTCAGTTACTTTTTCTATCCTTGGTGAGAAGACTACAGTCATGTCACCAGAAGTATTTATTAGTGCCGGGATTCCTTGCTGCAGGTGACCTCTTACTACTTTCTGATTTTTTTCTTTTGACGTCGTATAAACAAACTTAAGTTACACTTTCATTGACGTATACCAACTTCCGGTCCCCCATAGAGTTCATTTATGCTATTTCAAGAGCAATCATTTTTTTTAATCTAATATGCACTTAGATTCAAATTACTCTTTGTTGAAGCGTCACATAGCATCCACTAATATCTTCAGTTTTGGCATGTTTGCGAACATGCTTTTCATGTTTGAAGTTTTGCAAATATGCATATGTATTGTTCTTACTTTATATTTGTTCGAAACAGGTTAGTGCAAAATGCTGGGGAGTTTGTTGTCACTTTCCCAAGAGCCTATCACTCAGGGTTCAGTCATGGTGAGCACCTCAGTTTCAATTTGACATTTTCATGTTGCTTTATTATTAGTGTTGTTGCGTACTTATTAAACAAGGAGACTTATACTTCATTCATATGACTACTTCTGTTAGGATTTAATTGTGGGGAGGCAGCTAATATTGCAACTCCTGAATGGTTGACTGTAGCGAAAGATGCTGCTATTCGAAGAGCTTCAATCAATTATCCTCCCATGGTGTCTCATATCCAGCTACTTTATGATCTTGCACTATCATTGTGTTCAAGGTTTCTTCCATCATCATTTGTACATTTCTTCTTTGATATTGTATTAGCAATTTGCTCATAGGCTTTCTCAGTACACTTTGCAGGACTTTCTCAAGTGTGTGTTGAACTCTCCCACGCTCGAAGACTACATACTTACTAATTCAATCACTCTTTATCTGTCTGGCATCTCATATACGTCTATACAACTGATGAGTCATGTGAAAATTCTTCAAAATTTTATGTTAGAATGCTATAAGTAAGATAAATTTGACGATTAAATGGCCTTTCTGAGTTTATTGATTCTGAACATTTTCTTTTCTCCAGAGTTCCTATGGGAATCAATGCTGAACCTCGGAGTTCTCGTCTAAAAGATAAGAAAAAGGGTGAAGGAGAAACAATAGTTAAAGAGCTATTTGTGCAGAATGTAATGCAGAACAATGACCGACTTCATATGCTTGGAAAAGGATGTCCAATTGTGATACTTCCTCAAAGCTCTTCAGACATGTCAGTTTGCTCAAATTTTCGTGTTGGATCCCAACTTAGAACAAACCCCAGTTTTGCAATAAACAACCGGGCAAGTTTACTTTCTGATGATATCATGATAGATGGTAATGAGGGAATAAAAAATGTAAAAGGGTTTTATCCTTTGAAACAAAGAATTTCTTCTTTTTGCGGAAGGAACACATTTCCCTCATTTAGTGCAAATGATGATACAAACACTGGCATTGAAAGAGAGATTGCAGGTCAAAATGATAGGTTGTCGGATCAGAGACTGTTTTCATGTGTCACATGTGGACTTTTGACCTTTTCTTGTTTTGCCATCATTCAACCAAAAGAACTGGCAACAAGGTACCTAATGTCCGCTGATTGTAGCTTCTCTAATGATTGGGTTGTTGGTTCTGGCGTAACTAGTCATGGGTTTAATATTGCTGGCGAGAGTCCAAATACTTCTGAGCACAACCATGCTACAGGTAGATTCATCTGAAAATTCTTCCTTTCTTGGCGTGTGTACAAATACACTCATGATTTTTTCTTTGGTCAAGTTGGGCTTGTTCTACTCGTACGTATATAACTATGTTAATAGTTGCATTATCTCCTTGTCGCATGCATTTTTAAAACACAAATTTTAGGCCTTGCGTTCTTATCTTTTATCAAAGACTTCCTTCATCTAAAATTGGGAGCTAGATATTACTGACCGTAAATTATAGTCTTGAATGCTTGAGTAGTTTTGTTTCCAAATGCAGGACGGGCAGCAAAGAGTGTCCCAGATGGTTTATATGATGTCCCCATTCAAGCTGCTGACTACCAAATTCATAGAATAAACCAGAGTAATGCAGTGATTTCAAAGTCCGACGCACGAGGGGATACTTCTGCTCTTGGCCTATTAGCTATGAATTATGGAAATTCATCAGACTCTGAGGAAGATCAAATTGATAACTCTGATTCACTTTTTCTTATGCCGAATGGGCAGGATGGTGCAGATGAAGATCAAAATCTTTCGTCAGTTCCTATCCAAGATGGTTATACAACGCATGAATCTATAAGAGCTAATTTCAACGATACAGAACATCAAATTTTTGACTGCCCTGTTGAGTTTGATAATGATAATCTCGTTTTCATTAAAACAACTTCAAATATTCCACTGGTTTCCCACAATGTTGGAAGACCTAAGTTTACCAAGGCCATTGTACCACCAGAGGAGGACACAGACATGTCTGTTGTTCCGAGATCGGATGATGATTCTTCTAGACTTCATGTCTTCTGTCTCGAGCATGCTTTAGAAGTAGAACAACAACTTCGTTCAGTTGGAGGCGTCCATATGTTGCTCCTTTGTCACCCAGGTGCGTTGCCATATATGGTTTGTGCTCAAGCAATGCTTTATAGTACATAAATGTGCTATGTTCTTTTACATTCTTACTCTTCTTTACTAGTTCTGTATCTTTTAAAGGGTTGATTACACTTTACACCCCTGTGGTTAGCAAGATTTTCAAAGATACCCTGTGCGATTTTTTTTTACTCTTGCCACCCTCCAGTTTTTGCAAATGCACAATTTCATCACTTTCTGTTAAAATTTGTATTAATCGAAAAGCAGCAGAATTGGGCATCTACTAAAAAAATTTCTTCCCCAAATTTCCATATTCGTAAAAATTATCACTTGGGAGTTGTATGATTTTATGAATATTGTATCGTGCAGATTATCCCAGGGTGGAAGCGGAAGCAAAGTTACTGGCCGAAGAACTGAATATAGATTATCTTTGGAATAAGACCACATTCCGGGATACAATGAAAGCCGATGAGGAGAGGATCCGGTCAGCTCTTTATAGTGAGGAAGCCACGCCTGGAAACGGTGACTGGGCTGTAAAGCTGGGCATCAATCTGTATTACAGTGCCAACCTCAGCTGTTCGCCTCTTTATAGTAAGCAAATGCCATACAACTCTGTTATATATAATGCATTTGGGCGTAGCATTCCTGCCAACTCACCCAAGAAATCAAATGTTTATGTGAGGAGGTCGTCTAGTAAGCAGAGAAAAGTAGTCGCGGGGAAATGGTGTGGGAAAGTTTGGATGTCAAATCAGGTTCATCCGTTTTTAGTGCAGAAGAATCTGGAAGAGGACGATGAAGACCAAGATCAAGTCCATGCTTTTGCATTGCCAGATGTGAAACCCGAAAGAGACTCGGAAAATACCCATAAAACTGAAAAAATGCCTGTGACTAGGAAGTCTGCGAGGAAAAGGAAAATGACTACAGATAGTGGGTCAATGAAGAAAGTCAAATATAATGATAGAATCGAGAGTATTTCTCATCAGCTACGAAAGGGAGTTCCTAGAAGGAAGCAAACCAAATGGGTTGAGACTCAAGATGCAATTTCGGGCGATTCGCTTGAGGATAGTTCTCATCAGCGGCGAAGGACTGTTAGAGGCAAGCAAGCCAAATTTGTTGAACAAGAATGTGGAGCTTCGGATGATTCTTTGGAAAATAATCCGCACCAACGGCACATAAGGAATCTTAAAGGCAAGCAAGCGATAGGCCTTGAGAGAGGCGATGGAGTTCCGGATGATTCGGAGGGGGATAGTTTTCATCAGCATCATGAACTGAGTCTTCGAGAAAAGCTAGCTAAATTCCTTGAGAGAGAAGAAGCATTTTCAGATGATTTAAGAGAGGATGATTCTTATCAGCAGCCTAGATGGAGTCTTAGTGGGAGAAAAGCTAAATGTATTGAGAGAGAAAATGAAGTTTCAGATGACTCGATGGAGGAAGATACTCCCGGGAAAATAAGATGGACTTTTAGAGGCGAGCAATCGAAATGTTTTGAGAGGGACGATGGGGTTTCTGACCATTCGTTGCAGGATAATACTTCACATTATCAGAATAGGGATTATAGGCGCAATCAACTTGAGCCGGAAAATGCAGGATCAGACGATTTATTGGAGGATAATTATCAGGAAACTCCTAAAGGCAAGCAATCCAAATGTTTTAAGAAAGTCGTTTCGCTTTCAGATGATTCGCAGGATGATGATTCATATTGGCAGCATAAGATTCTTAGAGGCAAGCAAGTGAAAAGTATCGAGCAGGATAAAGCAGTGTCAGATGATTCGCTGGACTGCATTCAACAGTATAGAACTCTTAGAGGCAAGCAACCCAAACGTATTGAGAAAGATGGGTTGGAAGATAATTCTAATCAGCCGAGTAGGAGGAATCTTAGAGGCAGGCAGACCCCTGCAACACAACAGCAAAAGAAAAAAGCGACTCCTGAACTTAAGACTTGTAAACGCGAGCAGAACGCAAGACATGTTCATGCAACTGTTGAAGATGAGCTAGAAGGTGGTACAAGCACACGCCACAGGAAAAGACCCTCAAAGGAATTGGAAACAAAAGAAAAGGTAAAACCGCAGCTAAAAAGTAAGAAAAAGTTAAAGAATCCTGCAGCTATTTACAATAAACCCGAACCAAAGGATGAGGAAGATGGATACCAATGTGACCTCGAAGGATGCTCAATGA
>JAYMTB010001278.1:0-11228 GCA_036897585.1 Francoa sonchifolia
TACAATGGCAATGGCGTCGGCGGCGGCGGCCCGAATTTGGGTTAAAAGTTTGGGTTTTTAGGATTCGGTAGTGTTTGTTTTTGTGTTAGTTTGAGATGAGAGAGATTATGTGATGTCTTTGAGTTTACACCACCTGTCCCTTTTATTTTATTTTATTTTATTATTATTATGTTTTTTGAAATAATTAACTTGTATTATGTTACATTTATGTTTCGATGTCTGTCTGTTTGGCCAACAAGACACGACACCATATTCAGTCTCAAAGGATTGGCACTGTCTTTTAGCTACAGAAAATAATAAGATCTCTTGATATAAATATTACATATGATAATATTTCTTAAGTTCTTATTAACAAGATCCATCTCAATAACAAATATAGAATATACTACCAGTTATTTGATTAGTTGATGGTTGAATTTAGGTATGGGTAGTTATTAAGTAGAGGTTATATAGGTTTAAGGATGAAAATGACCTTTTCTTTTAATTTTTAAAAACAGAGTAAAATGATGATTAAATATTTTTTTAAAAGAAAAAATCCAAATTGGAATTTTCTAAAAATGGGAAAATATTTAAATAGAAATATGCATTTTTTTCCCACAATTTAATAGAAAATTAATTGAATTTTATTTATTTATGGTATTTAAAGATATTCAATGTATTTAAATAAATCAACTCAAAATCAAAGTTAGTAATTTTTTTTTCTTTTTCAAGAAAAAAAATAAAAATTTGTAATACAATAATTTATGATTTAGTTTATTCTGAAATTTCAGCAGAATTGTTTGAGGGAATTGAATTTTGCTGATTCTGCTGAATCTGAATTGGCCTCATTTCTGATTTCCTTTTTTCCTTGAGAATCACTTGTCTTGGCATCACTTCTAACAAAAAGCTTCCTCCATTCCATATTGATGCCGAAACTTTGAGTATTTGGAAAATCAAATGTAATTCATACGACAAAAAGATTGGAACTGTGAGCGCCATGGTTGCGACAGAAAACAAGGCTTGCAGCAAAGTGTACATGAACATGCGATTTGAATCTCCGAGTAAACCACCAAATCCAAAAACTCCCAAAAAATGAGTCACCTAAACATGAAAAAGTCCATCAAAATCCAACCAGAAATCCCTAAAATAAACACCAAATAACATCATAAACACAAACAGCAAACCTTATTCATAAACTTTTCATGTTCTTCACCTTGTTTAGCAATCTTAACAGCTTGTTTAGACAAAATCCCCCTCGTTTGAGCAACTTTCTTCAAAAACAAACAAACCCAGATCGAAAAAATCAACAAAACGCATCAAAATCACTACAAAGCCTAAAAAAATCCATGATTAGTCATACCTTCGATCGATCCTTAAACCTCAGCTTCACCTTCTGAAATGAATCCTCATTTAAACCCTCCAAAATTTCATCGCTGCTTGACATTTTTAGTGCAAAAGAAACCCTAGAGTTTCACAAAAAAACAGAGAAATCTATGGAAGCGATTATCAACACGGAAATCTGCAAAAGCTTAAAGCTTTTTTCAGCGTTCACTCACAGAATTTTTTGATTATTTAATAATAATTAATCAACTAATCGTAACCGTACACGTACCCTCTACCTTTTGCATACGTGGGCTAACGAGAAGTTAACACGAGTGCAAATGTTATGAAGGGTGTTTAAGATAATTAAGTAACTATTCAGGGGTTTTTTTATAAATACAAGAAAATTAAGGCGCGGTATCGAATTTTGTAAATTTTGACCAACAAGACAGGGTGGCGCGTTTTTTTGAATTTACTCCTAGTGGGATCCACCAAAATCCACGTGGCACCCACCCACGTGGATTTATTATATTAATTTTTTTTTTTTTACCATATGAGCTACACTCCTTGTATTATTTTGGAAAATTTATATGGAAAAATATTCTTAAAAATTCAAATTTTAAATTATTTGGCTGTTTCCTTTAGGAAATGGATTCAATGTCCAATTATGAAACCCTTGAAAAAACAAAGGACGAACAGAAATATAGTTGCTATAATAAAATTAGCTAAAAAAAAATCAATCAAACTGTCCTAGTGAATAAATCATAAATACAAAAATAAAAACAATAATTAGACCAGAGAATGGGATTGCATTATGAGGGTACAATTGAACAGATCGAATATGTTTAAATTGACATAACAATGAAACTTATTAGTCCAAAAGAGCAGTGAAAAGCAACAAAAGTTCAGAGTTTGCCTAATTGACGCTAACAGTAAAATCCTCGTGTGCTTTAGGTCGAAGGAACCCACGTCAATTTATTATATTATTTATTATTTTATTTTTTTTAGCATATGAGCTACAGCCTTTGTATTATTTTGGAAAATTATGGAAGAATATTTTAAAAAAAATCAAATTTTAAATTATTTGATTGTTTACTCTATTATTAGATTTATAATAAATAAATTAAATGTAATATTTATGTTAATTTAAATGAAATATATAATTACATAAATAAAAAGAAATAGATGGGTTAACATTAATTAGAATGGAGAGGGAAAAGGGTGAGTGAGATTCCATAGTAAAACATTGTTTCCCACTATACCAATTGAAGGGAAAAAATGAATGGAATTGAATCTCTTTGCTTGAAATGACTTGTGCCCATTACCTATATAATATGGTGGAGTTCCTTTATACCCCAAAACTATATATAATAATATATTTAAATTATATCTAAACATAGCAACTTCATTTCTCATTATAATTAATTCCCCATATTAGTAAGGTTCTAGCAACACTTGTACCTCATATAGAAAAGAGCTTGAGAATATTTTAGAGATTATTTTAGAGATTATTTTGTTCAAACTACCTGCATGTTTAATGAGAATCAAATCTTCTTATGAAGAAAATTATCAATTCCAAAAATTTTCTTTTTAATTGTTTTTTTCATCTTCAAGTTAGTGGGGTTGTTCCTAACTTTACCTTATTTTCTTGTCTTATCTTTATCATAATTTTAAACCATTTCAAAGAAATGTGCAATGGTGAGAAGTAGAGACGGAATTATATATCATGTTTTTAGCAAAACATTTTCATTTATATATATATCAGATGAAAATTTCTAGCTTAAACGACAGTTCAAATTATTTGGTCATCTTTACATTATTCTGCATCGTACATCAAGCATCTATTATCATATTAGAATCTGAAATCAATGGTCAATACTTCTCATGTGCCAAATTTCAATTACCCCGTGATGAGGAACCTTGTCACATCTTTTCAATAAACTAATAATAGACTCATGAAGAAAAAAAAAAAACCCTAGACTTTCTTAACTTAATAAAATCATATCAACTTGTTTGCTTTCATGGTGCTTATAAAAGCTAGGGTTTTCTTTTAAACTTTGAAAGCCAAGAAGTCTTTGATTCCCAAATCCATAAAACATTTTTGTGATTTCAATGGCAAGAATGTCAGAATCACTTGTGCTCGGAAGAGTGGTGGGAGATGTTGTTGATTCTTTCATTCCAACAGCTAAAATGATTGTTCATTATAACCAAAAACAAGTTTATAATGGTCATGAGTTGCTTCCTTCATCCTTAACTATCAAACCTAGAGTTGAAGTTCATGGCGGTGATATGAGATCTTCCTTTACACTCGTAACTTTTCATTTTTCTCATAAAACCCTAATTTTCTTTCATCATTTTTATGTGTTTGATCTATGGTTTTCTTTCTTGTATTTTGATTTAGATCATGACAGACCCAGATGTTCCTGGTCCTAGTGATCCATATCTTAGGGAACACTTGCACTGGTATGTATGCTTAAACTAAGTAATTTGTTTTAAAACATCACTTAAGGGCTTCTTCAAATTTAGTAAGTGAAGTACAGAAACTGACTGAAACTTGATTGACCATTTTTTACCAGGATAGTCACGGACATACCAGGCACAACAGATTCTACATTTGGTAAGTCTTCAAAGTGACAGTACATCCATATATATACAGATATACATATATACATATATGATACATTATTAAAATTAATAATGGAGAAATCAGTTTGTTAAACCTGAGAATGGCCCAAATCTTTAATTTTATAGGTAATAGACTCGATATAAATATTATGATCTACTACTGCTATTATTCATACATAATGCATAGGCTGACTTAATTGTAAGGATCATACAACTGAAAACTAGCACAGATCTCTAATTAACAGACCGTAATTTTTTACTAATAGATATTATATTCATGCAACTCTTATCCTCATTTGAGATTTGAACTTGGGATTATAACTATGTTATAGATGACTAAATGATTTTGAAGTAAAAATAATATAAATTGCAGGAAGGGAGGTGGTGAACTATGAAATACCAAGGCCAAATATAGGGATTCACAGGTTTATATTTCTACTATTCAAACAGAAGCGAAGGCAAAGTGTCTCAGTAAATTGTTCGCGAGAAGGTTTTAGTACTAGAAAGTTTGCCGAAGAAAATGAGCTTGGACTTCCTGTTGCTGCTCTATACTTCAATGCTCAACGAGAAACAGCCGCCAGGCGACGCTAAAAACAAGAGGTGTAACAAGACCATGTAAGCTCAATGTTGGAATAATTTAAATGTAGTAGAACATAAGGCAGTTGCCAAGATTGGGGATGTGCTTGTTTGAATGCATGTATGAAACTGCTTACTCTAAAGAACTTGATTCTATTGTATCAATGTATCTCTTTTATCAATTTGTATTTGTGTTAACAAGAGGCAAGTTCAAATGCAACTTTTGTATTATCGGAAGGTTTCGTCTGATACGCTTATATTTAATTTACTATTTTCATCTAAAGTTATTCCAAATCGGACAATTATAATCATTATTAAACCCGACAGACTATCATTTTTTTGAGTATATATAGTACATATGATTTTTTTGAATTAATAACACACACTTGGTTACCTATAACTTTTATCCAAATTCGAATTTGCCTAGAGTTTTAGTAAGAAAGCAGAGAGTGTGGTGCAGAGTTGATTAGACAATGAAAGTATAGAAAGAATCATTACTCTAGTGAGGTGTGTATATTCTCTCAAACTCAATACCTTCTTGGTTCTCCTTATTTACCTCCAAAGTGTTAAATTTGATGCCCATTTCTATCACTATTAGCAGCTTTTCTTTGATGTTTTGACAGACCATAGTCTATAGGTGTCAAACGCTAAATATAGTATATATTTTTACCCATATGTGGTAGTGTTTTTTGGGTTTCTTCTTATCCTCCCCACTTGTACTTTGATGCCTCTCACATAATCCAAATCAATTTTCAAACAAGATTTTACTGTTACTGTTGATTAAGATACTGGGTCACGGTTCCAAAAGTAAATATTTCATGATGGTATCACGTTCGAGTGTGTAACTCTAGTTAATCGCTCTAATAGCATTTGTGATGACTCGGGTCCAGTCTACTATCCCGCAACCTAGTGAAAATGCTTAAGTCCAAGTTATTTGGTAGTAGGGAAATACGAGACTTCACAAAAAAAAAAATCTTTGAATTTAATTAATTAAAATCTATTTTCATTAGCTCTTATACTACAATTTAGCTAACTACTCTTATACCATTTGTAGCGATCTAAATTCAGTTCGCTAATTTATAAAATTTGTTGAAACTGATTACATTGTTTCGAAATATTTAATTCTAATTATTTGATTATATAGAAACTCAATTTTATAAATCAAAACTTATTTTTAAATCTATTTAACGTAAATTTAAGTAGAAAGGTGTTTTTAAATCTATTTTTATATATATATATCGATATTGAGTTTGCCGAATCAGTCATGGACACTGCAAAAAATCTTTACATATCTAGTGTGATTCAAGTTAGGCCTCGTGTAAATGGAGAAATATTAGTGCAGTTTTCGCGTAATTGGAGTAACCAAATAAATAATCAAAATATATGGTTACCCCAGCTCCTCAGAAATTTCAAATTGTGTTACTCATTGTTGGTAAGGGGTTGTTAGGTGGCCTAAAACATTATCCGACAAAATCAGTGGGCTGACTTTTGGCCCAACAGAAACAAACTTTATCGGCTCACACCATATAACACTTTCGTCCAGTATTAATAGCCCACTAGAATAGGATGAAGCATTGCAATAGGGACGCTTTGTTCAAATAGAAAAAATGTGAAAGAATATTTGGTATGACGGCTTAAGAAAAAAAATATTTATGGGATAGCAATGCGATGCAAAAGAGAGTCGCTCTATTTTCTTAGAGCCTATTGTATCTCGAATAAGACTCGGGACATGTATAGGGTATTGATCTTAGAGTTTTTAAAATGTCTTGTTGTATCCTGCACCAATTCATTACCTACCACATGGTATCCTTATACATCCATTAAGCACTTTGTAAGAAATAACTTAGATAGGTGTCACGTATTAAAGACTCCGTCATTTAATTTAAAAGGTCTTGTAAATTGTTATTATACAATAAAGAAAAATAGAATTGTTACTCTGAATCTCTCTAGACATACAATTGATTCCATTCTCTTATCCCTATAATCCGATAGACGTTTTCCAACCCGCTGATCTTCCTTAATCACATATACGACTTACACCCACAAAAATATACCAGTTACAATCACTTATTGGATTAATCTATACTATTTTATAAATAAAGTATTGAAGAAATAAATAAAAGGTGGAATATGAGTGCATGAACCTCCGCCCATTTCCACCTGTCGACGCCGCTGCCCATTCCGAAACGTGTCGCCCAAATCATGACCCAAACAACACACGTTGCCCTGCGAGCGCGACACACCGCCATCCTTTGCAAACAAAGGAATGTACGTGTCGATTTGGGGTGGACTGCCTCACTCAAACCATTGATATGCTATTTTGGAACTTTGTTGGTCTCGTCACTTTTCCTCATTGTTTGCTCCAAATTTCTCTCTGGATTTTTGAATTTGTAGATTCCGACTGCTGAAGAAGATGAAGGTGAGTTCAATTGATTGAAGTATTGAACAGATTGGGTCGAATCATGTTTTTGAAATTGTTGTAATTTGAGGTATAATTTCACTGTTTTGATGAATGTGAAGATTCATGAAACGAGGTCTCAAGCGAGAGGATCGGGTGGTGAAGAAGATAAAGTTATGACGAGGAAGCAGAAGGCGGAAAACAAGATGCATGAATCGGAGCAATCACCGAAGAAGGCGAAAGCGGAGAATGATAATGATCATACTAATGGAAAATCTGCATTTAATGTAGCGGCGGAGTTCGAAGAGTTTTGTAAAGCTACTAGAGAACATCTTTCTGTTGAACAGATGAAGGAAATTCTGCGAGAGAATGAACAAGAAACTGGTGGTTCTGACGAGGCTATAATCTCGAGATGGTTAGTTTCTATCTCTGCATGCAAAACATTAGACATAATGTTACTGAGAAATTGTATGATTTGTGTGTTTTGGACAGTCAAGATTTGTTGTTCTATGGGGCATTAGAGAGATGTCCGGTTTGCACTAGCAATTTGGAGTTTGATGGTAAAAGATATGCTTGCAAAGGAGCTTATAGTGAATGGTCTACTTGTACATTTAGCACAAAGGAACCATCAAGGAAAAAAGAAGCAATTCGAGTGCCTGATTCAGTTCTAAAATCGGCTGTCTCGGATGTAATTTTTCAATTCATATAATTTGATTTCTATAAACGATTGGAAATTATACCTTGTGTAAGAGTTTTTTATCTGTTTGTGTAGCTGATAAAGAAGTATCAAGAACCGAGTCGAATGCCTCCTAGGGATTTAGGCACTACAGATAAACCTTTCATGGGCATGATGATTTCTTTATCTGGGCGGCTCACTCGAACCCATGTATGTATGCATGCATTGAACAATCTGCAATATTATGTTTATGTGAAGAGTGGTTAAATATGCACTGCTGATGATTCTTTGCAGAGTTACTGGAAAACAAAGATTGAAAAGCATGGGGGGAAATTCACCAATTCTGTTATTGGTAAAAATTTCTTTACTGTACTATTTTGAACAGTAATCAATATCAGCAATGCTAAAACTATCTTTGCAGGTGCGACCTGTTTAGTTGTATCCCCTGCTGAGAGAGATGGTGGTGGCTCTTCCAAACTTGTTGAAGCAATGTGTGTTTCTTGTTTCTTTCTCGAGTCTCGTACTCTATTAGATTGCTTAATCTATTTTATGCATGAGAGAAATTGAAGAAAACTGTGGGAATATGTAGGGAGAGAGGCATACATGTTGTAAGGGAGGCTTGGTTGGCTGACAGCATAGAGAAACAAGAACCCCAGCTGCTAGAAAGTTACGAGGTTGTTGCTGATCTTTCTGTATATGGGAAAGGGATTCCATTGGATAACCAAGATCCTAGTGAAGAGGCACTAGAAACATTGACAGCCCAAGTACCTGTCCTTCTCGAGATCATGTTCATGTTCAATCTTTTGATTTACTAGATTCAGAAAATAATGTGATTTACTCATACAGGTCAAGCTATATGGAAAGAGAAGTGTGTATAAGGACACCAAATTAGAAGAGCAGGGTGGAAAAATCTTTGAGAAAGATGGGATTTTGTACAATTGTGCATTTTCCCTTTGCGATATGGGACAAGGACTGAATGAGTAATAATTAGGAAGAACTGTTTTCAGAATTGTTTTAAGTTGTTGAGTTTAGGTAGTATGACACCTGAGTCTTTTGAGTTTTGTCATTGCAGTTATTGTATCTTGCAATTGATCAATGTGCCAGAGAATAAATTGCATTTGTACTATAAGAGAGGGAGAGTTGGTGATGATCCCGAGGCAGAGGAAAGGCTTGAAGAATGGGATGATGTAGAGAGTGCAATCAAGGAGTTTGTGAGGCTTTTTGAGGAAATAACTGGTAATGAGTTTGAGCCATGGGAGAGGGAGAAGAAGTTTCAGAAGAAGCCACACAAGTTTTATCCTCTTGATATGGTAAACTAATATTGTTTTTCTCTTTCGCGAACAGGCTTTTTGTATGTTTAATTTTTATGGCTTTGTTTGTTATTGTGTAGGATGATGGAGTTGATGTTCGGTATGGAGGACTCGGTCTAAGGCAGCTAGGGATTGCAGTCACACACTGTAAACTTGAGCCTAGGGTAGCAAATTTTATGAAGATATTGTGCAGCCAGGAAATCTATAGGTATGCATTGATGGAGATGGGTTATGATCCTCCTGACCTGCCCATAGGGATGCTCTCTAACCTTCACTTGAAGAGATGTAATAATACTATCCCATGTCCAATTCCGCATTTTCCTATCATGCCTATTTATGAGTTGGGAATTTTAATCTCCCGGATTGCACCAGGTGAGGAAGCTCTGCTAGAGTTCATAGAGAAAGTAAAATCAATGAAGGAAACCTCACAGAAAGCTGAGGCAGTTTGGTCAGATTTTAGTCAGAGATGGTTTACTATGATGCATTCTACTAGGCCATTCATCTTCAGAGATTATCAAGAACTTGCAGATCAAGTAAAGGCCACATTGAGCTCTTTCTTGGATGATAACCCTGGATGATATCTCTCGCACACTTCCATAGTTTCTGACTTAACTATGCCTTATCTGTAGGCTGCAGCTGCTCTGGAGACTGTTCGGGACGTAACTGTGGCTTCCCATCTTATAGGAGACATGACAGGTTCTACTATTGATGACCCACTTTCTGATAGATACCAAAAACTTGGGTGCACTGTCTCTTTTTTGGATAAAGCATCAGATGACTATAAGATGATAGTCAACTACTTGGAGAAAACTTACGAACCTGTTAGAGTTGGTGACATTGTAACATCTTCATCCTTGTTTTATGCGCTTTCATTATGCAATTGAATTTGGATTGTGGAATCTGCTTCTAATTTTTGAAGTTTTGGTGGTTTGATACTTTCTAGGATTATGGAGTCTCGGTTGAGAACATCTTCATGGTTGAATCAAAGGCCTTCCCTTATGATGAAATAAAGAAGTTACCAAATAAGATCCTCTTATGGTGTGGTAAGGTTTCGTTTTTTGGCCTTGTTTTATAAAGGATGGGTTGTGTTCTTCCTGGCAATGTTTGATACTTGTGTTAGGAACTCGAAGCTCAAACCTATTAAGGCATCTGCATAAAGGGTTTCAACCAGCAATATGCTCACTCCCTGTCCCGGGTTACATGGTATGCAAATTCTAGTTATTTAAAATGTTGTATAGCATCTAGCTTGTATGGTGATGTTATTCTCGTCTTGGACAGCTTGGAAGAGCAATTGTTTGTTCTGATTCTGCAGCTGAAGCCGCAAATTACGGCTTTACAGCTATAGACAGGCCAGAAGGATTTTTAGTTCTGGCTGTTGTTTCTCCCGCGGATCAGATTCTTGAATTCACAAGTCCACCCGAGGTATTAAGTGAATTAAAAAAAAAGCGTGAGGTTTGGTTGCAGATTTTAATGAAATTGATCTTGGACTTGTTCAGGATACCAAATCATTGGAAGAGAAGAAAGAAGTTACTAAAGGATTAGGGAGGAAGAAAACAGATGAATCAGAACATTTTGTGTGGAAGGATGACATTAAAGTTCCTTGCGGTCACTTAATCCCTTCTGGACATAAAGATAGCCCACTCGAGTACAATGAGTATGCTGTATATGACCCTAAACAGGTACATCCAAATTATTTTAACATGCTGAAGGGCAAGCCTAATTCATTCGAGGTTAACATGTTCTTTCATGCTATTGCTTGCAGACATGCATAAGATTTTTGGTAGGGGTGAAGTATGAAGAGAAGGATGCTGTCATTGACACTGAAGAATGATTGGATTAAAAGTTGGTGTGAATCTTTTGCCATCAAGTACCTTAGGAAGTTGGAAGTTGGGTTTTTAGGTTTCATTGTGTAGGTGTAAAGTGAAGCTGTAAAGGGATGTTGACCTCTTTTTTGTAGTATATAATCATCATCAAAGCTAACATCTTTTGACTGTGAGTTGTATGAACCTTTTGTTAGCAACTAACATGACCCTTTTAGAAGTAATTAACATATTTGATCAATATATCTATTTGATTAATGGCAGACAAAAAATATTCAAACATTCAGTGATGGCCTCACTTCAAATATGGTAACAAAGCATAGACACAACATATCACGAGCATGTAAACCCAAAACTACCTTCGATAGTTGGAAATGGTACATGATCTTTTCAAAAGTATGTTCCTGTCTAGCATTCTGTGGGACAATAAAATCAACATACAACATGGTATATGAGCTAGACAAACCAATTGAATAGTAGCACAGATTCAAAATCAAGTAGCAAAATTCATTGATGAAGCACCA
>JAYMTB010001279.1:0-11227 GCA_036897585.1 Francoa sonchifolia
CAAGGCACACAAAGATTCGAGAAAGGCTCATCTGCTGCATAGGAATTTGTGTTAAGCAATTTGCAGAATTATTTACAAGTTATGTTGCCATTGAATATATCGATTCTGATCAATTGGGCAGATTGACCACCTTGTATGAATGCATAACCTATTTTGTGGACCTAATTAAACAACAAAGTTCCTCATCTGAGCCAGTAAACTTGCGAAAGGCAGCTGCAGAATCTATTGTAGCATCTGGCTTGCTGGAGCAAGCTGAGGTTGCTGGTTCCTCTGTATGGAGTAACCAAATCCCCGCAGAAAAGTCACGTGCCTATTTAGAACGAAAAGAAATTGTTGATATGTATGCTCATCAAATCCTGGATATATGGTTCACATGTATCAAGCTGCTAGAGGATGAAGATGATGAAATTAGACAGATGCTTTCTATCGATGTCCAAAAGTGTTTTACTTCAAAAAGGTCTAGAATTGGTTCTCAAGCTGGAATGGTTCCAACCCAAGTTGAGAAAGTGATTGAATTGAGTTTTGAGCATCTATCATCCATTTTCGGTCACTTGATTGAGTACTTCTGGTATCTTTCTGAGTGGATTCTGAATGCAGCAAATTATGCAGAATCCGGGAGAGATCTTATCAGGCAAGTGTTTGACAAGGAAATTGACAATCATCACGAAGAGAAACTGATGATTAGTCAGATTTGTTGCTCCAATTTGGAGAATCTCCCAGTCACAAAATCTCGGGTACTTAACAAATCAGACAGCCAAGGGTTCACCAATTCTCTACGCAACTGGCGAAAGAGATTCTGTTGCCAGTTGATGTCATTTGCCGAGGAGCATATGGAGAGACACAGTGAATCTGATTGGATAGGCGGGGTTGGTAACCACAAGGATGCATTTCTACCAATATATGCAAACTTGCTTGGCTTTTACGCTCTCTCGAAATGTATCTTCAACGGGGAAATCAATGATGGCACGTCGTTACTTTCAGATGTTGTCGAAATTGGTAGAACTATCAACCCGTTTCTTACAAACCCTTTGATTTATAACCTGTACTTTTTAGTAGTAAAATTACACGCAAAAAATATCGCCGATGCCCCGGTTGACCATTTGATCCCTGATTGGAGAAGGGATGACTCGGTCTGGAATGGTTTTGATCCTTATTTTCTTACTTGGTAATATAGTAATAACCATATGATAGGATTGATTTATTTGAAGCAAAGTGAAATGTATCATATAGTTGATGTCTAAAGTATTTATTGGATGTTTCTTCTTACCAAACTGAACAAAATCCAGCAAGCATAGGTATATATACAAGAATGTTTGTATAGGTCAAATGTGTCTGCTTGTACATGGAAAAAATAGGGAGTTCAACATGAGCTCGCATTTTAGTTAGGAAAATATCGTAAAATAAGAGAATGATCTACATATAATGAAAGACAAGTTTTGTTTGTCTGTGGTCTTATGAATTTTGGTTTGAAAGATGTAAGAATCTAAAACATCAAAATCTAGTATTTCATTATATGGAAATACCCATCTGTTTCAAAGATGGCTGCTCACATAAACAAACGATTCGACATAATTAACAATCATTTATATATTTATTTGGTGAAGATGGATACATAAAATTAACAATTAACAATTAACAAGTGGACAAAAGATAATGTTTGAATAAAGGAAGTCTACATAATTGAAATTTATTTCTTTATGTAATCCAATACGTCACAGATAATGTTTGAACATTTGCTAAGATTTGCTATGATACAGATTTGGGGAAGGGATGGTGAAAACCGTCCTTATCCTGTATTGAAATTATTTCTATATAAAAATGTAACAGTTTTTAAGAACAACATTTTAAAGAATTTTTCAAAAACAATTACAAATAAGTGGCTGTAATCTAAATAATTACTTATAAGAAAAATAAATGAGTAGACAAAATGGATTTCATACATATCTATGTGCTAACCATATGGCAGACATGTATCAGGACAAATATTTTCAAGATTCTCGGAAATATGGAAACTAGAAAATAGGAAAATAATTTTTCTAGAGTTAAATGATGTTTTGGTACAATCAAAGATTAGTGTTTGTAATCTTTATTTTTTATAGTAAAACATTGTTGAATCTGGGCGAGACCCCGCAGACGTAGGTGTGAGTACCGAACTACGTGAATATTTTGTTGTATCCTTTATTTTCAGTATTGCATGCATTTACGTATAGGGTGTGTAAATTGGTGTTCTACAACAATCTGTTCCGACACCTCACTGACTAGACTTACATTTTCTATTTCATAGCATACGAGAAAATATTATTTGTCAATTGGAACTCAACATAACATACTCAGATTCATAAAATCTTAATAAATCGTAATAGAAAACCCTAATTTGAAAATCCTAATCACCATAACTCAACATTATCCTTGTTATTCGCAAATGTTGATTTCAGACATCAAATTACAAAAACTATCAACCAAAATCACCATAACTCACATCATTAAAATCCCCTATCCAAATCAACATTCCTAAAAATCCTACCTATATCTCAAACTTGAAAAAGATTCAATTTTTTCTACCAAATATCAATATAATACATAACAAATGAAGTTCAAATAAAAAAATCTTGAACGTAGAGAGAAGAAGGAAGGAGAGAAAATTGAGAAAAGAGAGAAAATGGAATTATATTTTATTTTTCATTTTATTAAATTCATAAGAAAAAGAAAAAAAAAGTGTC
This sequence comes from Francoa sonchifolia, assembly GCA_036897585.1. Lineage (NCBI taxonomy): Eukaryota > Viridiplantae > Streptophyta > Magnoliopsida > Geraniales > Francoaceae > Francoa > Francoa sonchifolia. The sequence goes on from JAYMTB010001279.1 coordinate 2,721, forward strand.
ACTTAGATTAGTTTGGACGGAAGGCTGGTTGGTAAAAAAAATTTAGGAGGCTATTTGTGATTTTTGAGAGTCCAGAAACTCTTTTTTACACTTGTAATAATTAGGGGTTTACAAAAATATTTAATCCAAATTAATATTTACTTTTTTTTGTTTTTTTTTATTAACATAGTAATTATCAAAAAAAAGAAAAAGAAAGAGTAAGTGAGACCATTTTATAAGTTTCACATAATCATAATTAAGTACTAAAATTTAATAGAGATTTTCAGTTATTATACAGTTTTTGACCAAAAATGATGAAAATTATCATAGGTTTGAAAATAAATCAAACTACGGTATTTTGATAAAATCAAATTTTTAAAAAGCGATTTCAATATTTGTTTTTGGAAAAACGATTTCAAATTTACACTGAAATTTCATTTTGTAAATAGGATTTCTTATCGAAAAAATAAATAAACAAGTACGAAAATTAGACAATAATAACAAGTGCCGTAATTTGAATAAATTTTGTAAACTTTTGATTAGTTTAGTTAATTTTTAGTGAATAGTAGTATATGGCTGAAAATACTATTCACTAAAAATCCAGAACTGAAACAAAAGAGGAATTTTATATTTGACACAGAATATTAATTTGGGAATTTCTATCAACAAAAAACAAAATTGAACATTTCTTTAAAGAGAAATTTCATTTAAAATGAATATTATATGACATTGTAGAATTTTGTTTTGTCATTTTATTTTTGGTGTGTTGAAGACAAAATGAAAAATGAATGAATTCCAATTTAAAATCCCAAGTCAAATTCATTCCATTTTCATCCTGCAAAAAATTTAGTAATATGGATGAGAAAAATGAAGTCGAAAAAATGGATGATGTGATTTTACCAGGCTTCAGATTTCATCCAACTGATGAAGAACTTGTTGGATTCTATTTACGTAGAAAGATTCAGCAGCGCCCTCTGCCTATCGAGCTTATCAAGCAAGTTGATATCTATAAATACAATCCATGGGATCTTCCAAGTACGATTTTTGATTTGAAGATGAATAATTTGTACATTTCTACTTGTTTCATAACTAACTAGTATGTTTTTTTTTAACTGTAGAGCTGTCTAGTAGTGGCGAAAAAGAGTGGTATTTTTACTGTCGGAGGGACAGGAAGTACAGGAATAGCGCACGGCCAAATAGAGTTACAGTTGCAGGGTTTTGGAAGGCTACGGGAACTGATAGGCCAATATATTCATCTGATGATAGTAATGACTGTATTGGATTGAAGAAGTCACTCGTTTTCTATAGAGGCAGAGCTGCAAAAGGGATCAAAACTGATTGGATGATGCACGAGTTTCGTTTACCTTCTATATCAGACTCGGGGCCACCAAAAAAACTTTTGGATAAAAGTTTTTCCGCAAATGTAAGGCTTTTTTTATTTATTAGTTCAATCGGTTTCGCACAACAGTTATACTGACCTTTTGTTGGAATTTAGGATTCGTGGGCGATTTGTAGGATTTTTAAGAAAACGAATTCTATAGCACATAGAGCGCTGTCTCGTCCATGGGCATCACAGTTACAGGAAACTACAGCGTCTGCTATAGTTACGCAGGGTGCAAATTATACTCAGTTTTGCTCGGAGAATGTTTCTTGTGCTAATGATTTTCAACAAATTTCTAGTCCTTTTTCCATCAATCCAACACCCTTTAAGCCATCTTCGTTTTCCGATGTTTCAAACAGCTTCATGATCTCGCCACTTGACATATCAGGGCCTGTTAGTGACAATAGTAAATCAACTGAAAATATAGATTTTGAAGTATCACAACAGTTCAATGGTTTTTCATATAGTTTTCCACAGGAGATGCAAGGAAATATAGACTTGAGGAAGAATTTAAGTTCAGAGAATGTCAGTAATCAAGTTGGAAATATCCGATCGATTGAATTTCCATTTAGTCTTCCTGCAAACGATACTTGGAAACCGACTTTGCCATGGGATTCACCACCTTGTCCTAGTGAAATGTCCACTAGTTACTCCACAAATAAATGTTATGCTTAAATCAAACTGTTCTGCAAAATTGTAAAAGTTACTAAAGCCTTGTTTGGGGTTGATTCCGGGATAGTGAAAACTGGATTTCGAGGCGATATTTGGGAAAGCTCCATGCACAAGCTTCCCCAAAAGCTACTATAAATTCGGGAATCACTCCCAAACGAGGCCTAAGTTGGAGCTAGTGTCAGAAAAGTATTTTGTATATGGTGTTGATGTATGATTTCATATACTTATTGGGCTGAATGTATACCCATGTTTGTATATCTTCTGGCTTTTGGATTTCTTCTACTATTATGTCTCTTAGACAAAAGGGTAACTTTATGTTCTGCATATATTATCATCCCAATATCTGAAGTTTCGATCTTATAACTCCGCTTCATAAGATTAAAATAACAAAATTGACTAACATACAAGATTACCAACCTATGCTTATAAACTACACCAAAATGATGCAACAATGAATGTAAAGCTAGATATCGAGAAATTATGAGGCACAAATATTGTTTCCTAATAAGCAAACCAAATTGAACAACTTGCTTAATGTATCACAAATTGGCAAAATATCCCAAAATTTCTGCCAGAAGACAGGTTTTTTGGAGAGAGGTTGGCTGTAGAATGCTAAGATTGCATTCACAGATCGTGACTTCTTTAACTTCTAATGTTGTAAGTTATGGTTCATTTAGTACAACAGTTTTTTCCACACGTTTTGAATTGTCCAGCTGATTCATGAACCTAGTTGTTTCTCGACAAAAAGGATGAAGAATAGCATATAACTCAAGAACTTACTACAATTCACAACCCAGGGAATAGTTTTGGTGAAGTAGACTCAGCAAAATGCAAAGTTTCATAAGAAAACCTTGTTCATTCTCAGTCAGATTATGCTACTGCTGCGATTACTAAAGAAGGTGGTTCTAGAGCAAATTACACACAAAACTCATTACCTTTACCGGGATAGAATGAATTATGAAAATCAACCCACAATTTAACACCTATAAAATTCTTTACTTTGCTTAATAACACAATCTTGTTCGAATTTCAGGGTTTTGTTCCATAATTGTAAGTGCAAGTCAACTGTGTTCATTGGCTAATTTGAGCATGAAGTGCACATATAGTAACTTCAGAATTTTATGCAGGGATTCAAGGGCAGAAGGAAAAGGAACACTAGAAATTAAGGTCATGTGTGACAATATCAGACACACTAGAAATCGATAAAGTTTCATTCATATAATCAATAGAATACCACTAAAAGTCTCAATGGAAATCCTACGTTGCCAAACTTCCATCATGCTACTTGGACTCGATATTTAGTCGAACATCTGGAGTGCATTATCCAACTTTACTAGTTTCAATAGGATTACACACGTAACACACGTGCACCGAGCTACATACAGTTTCGACTTTACTGATTCATTTCTCAACAGTTTGTCACGCATCATGTTTAGAGTTACGAACATGTATTCCATGTTTTAAACTAATGAATATTTATTCCAATATTGTGTGAAAATGAATACGCAAATTCCTAATATATGTAGGCAAAAAAAGGACATTATACAAAAATGTCTAACAAGGAAAAAGCAAGAAAGAATTATCTACACATATCTTCCTATTTACAAAATTAATCTTACTCAGTTTATTACTACACCATATCAATTGCTCCTTTGTTATTCTCGACATATTTATAACTCTTGCCACTAATTTCATATCCACTTGTGAGAAAAAATATAGTACTTGATCTGATCCGTTTCGCTTTTTAAACTTCTTTAGTATGCAATTTCCTGTCCTCAATATCTCTTTAAGCTTCTTCTCTTTCTGCATTTTTCCAAAAAAATAGTATTAAGAAAAAATTATAGGAGTATATGTTCATCCGGTTATTATAGATTATCCAATAATAGCCGTGACTATAGACTAAATCTAATTGATTTATGTGCAGTGCAACACAAAAATGAAAAAATTTAGGCATATATACCTTTTGAAGATTTGTTCGAACATCTTGTAAAAGCTCTAAATCAGAAGGGTCGTGGAGTTGAATGGAATTATGTGAATATTTATCGGCTCGGATGAATCTCCAAAAGTTTCTAATTGAATCTTCCATGATTTCAACAAGCATATCACTTGTAATTGCATCCTCATTCATTCTTCCTCTTCTTGCCTTCATTTTATCCCTCATGGTATCCTCTGCAATTATATAAAATATAGCTTTTGTCATTTATTGAATCTTCATATATATCAAAGTTCACGTAGTAATATTTGTGTTCTTACCTCTGATAACAGGTACTTGAAGAAGATTACGAAAAACGCATCGATTCTTGGCATAATTTTGAACCCTAGGGCGTTCAAAAGGCTCATTTTCAAGAAATCTTTGCATGAGTACTTGAAGTTGTTGAAATTCACCAGCAACTTCATTATATCTACGAATTCCTTTTGGATCAGATTCCCAAAACTCTAAAGCCTTTTGATATTGCCATTGAAGAATCTCCCAAGATAGGCATAATTGCCCTACATATACCATTTCCAAATCACTATTCAATTCACTCATGAACTTCACCCTTGGTTCATCTTCACACTTTTTGTCTTTGTTTTTGTTTAATCTCAAGTTTTGTGAGAGAATGGATTTTAGTGGTGGAGTTGTGTCTTTCTTGCTTGATATTGACTCCATCGTGTCTTTTGACCACAAAAAACCTACAAATTTTTTATGTTTTAACGTGAATAAGTTAAAAATATTGCTAAAAGTGAGAACAAACTCTGATATCATATTATAAGAAATACGAATGGTGAATATTAATTCAGACATGCTGCAAATTTTCATATAACTAAAACATGGATATTGAGACAGTGAGAACAAAATCTAATATCATACTATGACAAATCTGGATTGCGACTATTAATATAAAAATAATGCAAAGTTTCATATAACACAAAAAAGAAACTAATGGTTACTGTTAATACAAATTTAATGCAAATTTTCATATAACTCATAAGAAAATTGAAACAATGAAAACAAAATCTTATATTATGACAAATATGGATCGTAAATGTTAATGCATACGTAAAGTAGTTAATGATGAAAATAATGATGGATCATATTAGTATAACATGCGGACTAATTATAAGGTCGAAAAATGATTGAACTTTAGGTAAAGCTACTTACAAGATAATTAAAGTTTGTTGGGCATAATTATAATTTTTCATAAAACTATGATTAAGTTTTTAAGGCTAAATTATAATTTTGATACTTAAAAAGTTGAATAAGTGTAGGGCAACTATAACTCTAATGGTTGGGTCCATGCTTCTATTTAACCAAACTGATAAGATTTAAATGGTCTTGTCCCTAACTTCTTTGTAATCTACCTAAGAGATGTTGGATCACTCATCTCAATCAATTGGTGGTTTATCTTTCTCTACAAACCTAATGTGAAAATGAAGAAAAACTAGCATGCGGTTTCAGTACTTCAAATTTTATCAATTAAAAAATTCATTCTAAAAACTCGAAATTTTAGACATCGAGAGTATCTAATTTGTGAACTGATTAAACTAGTTCTGCAAATGAAATTGGACAAAAGGATAGTGAAGAAAAAATAGACTGACCTATTGCATACATCTTCTGATAATTAAAGATATCCAATTTCCTCATCTTTTCTCTGTAACTCTTGTAAAACTTATGAAGCTCAGTCATTCTATCTTCATACTCAAACTTCAAATCAATCTTCCATGGCTTCAAATCATCCATTATTTTCGGAGATTCCGATTCTTCCATAATTGTTGGCAAACCTGTTGCCTTTACCCTTTTCAGTTCCATTTTCAATTGTTCTATCAAATCTTCATGTTCCCACAAAGTTTCCAACTCATTTGATTCCTCAGATTCCCCCACCGGCAGTAAATTCCGGCCATTGGATTTTTCACTTACTTGTTCCGGACTTGAATCGGCGCCAGAAAATTCAGTTACCGGAGCTTCAAAATACTTATCAGATAAAAATTCATCATTGAAGTCCTTTTCTGAAAGAAATTCTATAACTTGTTGTTCATCCCTTCTCTGTTCCTCGCTGGAGACAGAACTTTCCGGTTCTCTATATGAAGTTGAATCCGATTGATATTCCGGTAAATTAAAACCCTTTTCTGAAACAAATTCTGCAACTTGCCCGTCAGCACTCTGTTCCTCGCCGGACACAGAAGTTTCCGGCTCTCTATTTGAAGTTGAATCCGATTGATATTCCGGTAAATTAAAACCCTTTTCTGAAACAAATTCTGCAACTTGCCCATCAGCACTCTGTTCCTTGCCGGAGACAGAATTTTCCGGCGATCCAATTTTCTCCGGCAGGTCATGAAACTCTGTAACCTGTTCATCAAAACTCTGTTCCTTGCTAGAGACAAAATTTGCCGGCGACTCAATTTTCTCCGGCAGATCTTGATGAATCTCTGTTCCCAAATTATTTCCCATAATTTCGCTTTCTATAATCTCCGATTTTCCCAAATAATCAGAATCAAATTCCGTCACAGTAAATCTTCCAATTTCAGGTTCTTCCATAAAACCAATTAATTTTTTCTCCAGCATGAATTCATACTTATTAACCAAACTCAATTCACCAGAATCAAAATTCTCTAAATTTCTTTTAATAAATTCTTCATAACTCGGAAACTGAAATTTCAAACATAATCCCGGCGTCTCAATTTCATCATAATCTGAATCCTTAAACTCAACAATATCCGTTTTCCCTTCATCCTCTTCACTTTCCGCCTCTATACGAGAAACAATCCAATAATTCTTGCTCTTTGCTAAATAATTTTCATCTCCTTTAATCCTGACATATAATTAAAAAAAAAATATTTAATTAAATCTTTACAACAATAGAACCAAAAAAATTGAATTTTTCTTTTTCAAAATTTCATGAAATTAAAAGTACCTGAAATTGAACAGAGTAAAGAAAAGAGTAGAAAGAGAAACCCAGAAAGCTCCGGCAAAAAGAAGCATTTTTTGGTAAAGAAATCTGTTGAAATTACTCAAATTCATGAAACCCAGATGGGAATTGAGCAAAAATTTCTTTGGTAGAATAAAATTCATCAATACCTTTGTTCAAATTTGAAGCAGAAAAAAGTAAATGAAATATGCATAAGAAAAATAGACTTTTCAAGAGAAACTGGTTTTGAGATATTCTTTGGGAAAGGAAGCCTTCATTTTCTCACTACTGTTAGGTTTATATACTATGTATGACATATTTAAAACATATTAATTTTTAATTATATTTTTAGAATACAATCATTAATTCATAAATTTTATATTAAATTCGAAAAATCAATTTTCACATAAATTTGAATGTAATTTAGCATCTATTAAATATTTTTCGAATTTTTCTTTTTAAAAAAATTCAAATTAATAAAATCTTTATTACAAGGGTGATATTTGTAATTAATTTTGCAACGCAGAGAAATGTGGAGAGAATGGCAAAATTACGGTTTTGTCCTTTTAGGTATATTAATTTACTTACTTATTTATGTATTTATTATTATTTAATTTCCTTATTTTTTATTTTATTGTATTTACTTATTTGGTTTTTCTTTTTTAGGTGAAAATGTAGGCACGTAAAGTAGGATGATCAATAGGGGCGTATTATAAATAAAGGTATGAATTAAATTTAACTAATTAGTAAAACTGAAAATTTTGAATTAATTTGGTTTACCTTTTCCAATATTGGCTTATTTGGTCAAGTTAATTAAAATTTATGATGACAAAATAATTTTTCTAACCATTATCAAAAATAATTTATGATGAATTTTTAATAATACCCGAGCGGGAAAACATATTTGGATCTTCCCAAAATCTCAAAAACGGAAAATTTGTTAAATAATTTAACGATATTTTAACATTGACTTTGTGCGAAAAACATAGACTAATGTAGTACATAAACATACACTAATATTTCGAAAAAAATGAAAAATGACTTGTAACCATGAAACATTCCCAATATTCAACCACTATGTATTATAAGAAATATTATATTTATAAAAGTATATGTATTAAAAATATGGCATAAAATTAGAATATGTATTATAAAAATTATCCAATAAATATATATGGTTAATTTTTATTTGATTTAGAGTTTTTTTATTTGTAGGATTCTGTATAGAGATTTTATAAATATATGTACTAATCATAGATTAATTTTATGAGAAAGATGTGAGAGATGAAGTATATGTACTAGGGATACTATGGGAAACATGGAAACATGGAGTATGTTTTAGGATTTTAGGATTCGGGAATTAGAGAGTAGTTAAAATATGAAGATTGTTTTGGGACTCAAAAACTAGTGAGCAAGGGGAAACATGGATATGTTTTAGGGCTCGGGAATAGTGATTAGTATTGTAACTCATCCATGGACATAGACGATGTCGAACCATGTTAACTTTGTGTCACACCCCATTCCCGAACAGGCCCTATCCAAGAGTGGAGAGACACAATAAGATTTCAGGCAAACTATATGCCACACAT
>JAYMTB010001280.1:0-11226 GCA_036897585.1 Francoa sonchifolia
ATAAGTACGTAAAACGGGAAGGTATGGATGAAAACGACGTGGTATGTGCAATATGTTTGTGCGAGTTTGAAGAAGGGGAAGAAATACGGACGATGACTGAATGTATGCATTTGTATCATAAGTTGTGTATTGACATGTGGTTGTATTCGCATTCTAATTGTCCCATTTGTCGGACCAATGTGACTACAGAGACCGGGAGTGTTCCGAGGGATGTTATGGTTGATGATGTTGGATTGGAAATGGTTTGAGATCAGAGCTGCAAAGGGTTTTATTTAATGTATTTGAATTTATTAGGTTGTCAATATAAAATCTTATTTTATTGGGTATTATAGATCACCACCATCACATTTAGTGGTGAAATGTTCCACATTTAGTGATAAAGTAGTAAAAATTACAATGAATGTAGCCCTTTACCACTGAGAAGCCGCCCTATGAATAACATTTAGATTGTTTGGTTTGTTCATATGGAAAATATAAATCATATTTGATCAAGAAGGAACGGTGTCTTTGGTGCAATATTTTGTTGTTCATAAAGTTTTTCGGGAGATAAGTTATTTTACATTCGGAAGGAAGGTGTGGGAAGCAAGTGGATCTTGGAACCTTTGATGTTCATCGAGTTTATCGGGAGAGAAGTTATCATGCCATTGAGTGGAAGGCAGAAGGAACAAGTGGAATCTTGTTTTTTATTCCAAAATAATTGTTTTTGTCCAATTGCGGCATCAATGTTAGGAGGGAGTCTGAAATCTATATTAGATCGAATTGGCGTATGTAAAATATTATTTTAGTGGAATTTTTTATTCTGAGTATGGTCCCACAGACGTGTGAACACCGAACTGCGTGAATAATTTTCATGTGTTATTTAAATTTTATGCGTTTTAGTAATAGTATTACAAATTGTGTTACGATACTTGGTGGAACACTAATCTCACTATAGCTAACAATTTTAAAACAGGTGTGAAAAAAAAAAAATTAAATGCAGTATTTAGATAACTGCAATAGTATTAGACTGATTCTGAAAAATATTTATTATTTGATTCCCAAAATAAAATAAGTTATATATTTCCTTCCCATAATGAGCCAAGTTGAATAAGCCCATGTATGCCCCATTTTGTAAAAAGTTATAATTATGGATGCACATTCCCCAATAAATCTTGACTTTTTTAATCATAATATTAATTACTGAAAGCCTTGAATTTGTTTCAATTTATTCTAATAATGAATGTCTAAATTCAAGTTCAATACTTTTTCTAATAATATAAATTATTAGCCAATTTTTCGGTTGATATTAAAATATACAAAATTTATTTCCATATTTTCATTAGTAACAGTAGTATGATCCGAACCTGGAGATCATGAAATATGAAAATAATAACCCAAACCTATGTGGGTATATCAATGGGTCACACTTAGTGGTGCAGGACAAATTTTGGGCGAGTATAAGTTAAACACTTAGCACTTGCAGTTCAATTACAAAATTTCCTCCATTTTCCCCTATACCTGCATTTGAAATCAATTGTGTCCGGGAAGAAATTGAATAATATTTTGTGTTAATCTTCACGAATAAGATATTTGATTTCAAATGCAGGTAAGAGGAAAATGGAGGAAAGAAATTGAGTATATCACCGAGTCACAATTGAGTGGAGCGGGACAAATTTTGAACTCCTAGCAGAAAATTGACTAATAATCAAAATACATTTAAGTTATTTCAAAATATATAATTAACATATTAGATAATTCAACTAATAATATCTTTTATATTATTAAAAGGAATCTATGATTAAATCATGCAAATGAAATCTATAAACCATTAAATCTACACATTCATTCAAATTAAATTCAAACATTTTGGACCTTGGTTTTCAAGCCTATAAAACCCTAAATAAATTTTTGTATCATTGAATGTGAATACTGTGTATACAAAATAAAATATGGGGTCTAGAATCACAAATAATAAACAAACATCCAATACATTCCTAGGCAAAAGTTGTAAAAGGGTATTTAAGTAAATTAAAACAAAAAAAATAATGGAAATGAATGACACATCCCTCTCTTTTAGTTAGTGATGGCATGGCCATGTGAGGTTCACTATAGAAGCAAGTGAGCTCTCACCCTCTTTCCATAAACTAGTAACCCTTTTCTCCTCTCACCTCTTCTTTTTCTTCATTTCCATTTTTTTTTTTTTTTAATTGCAAGATCAAATTTCAATTATCTTTTGACCAAAACCCACTTTTTTTCCAACCAAAATGTTGATTATTTAGACCTTAATATGTCATCATCCACTAGTTTTTTTGGCTTAGTTTTTAGGGTTTATGAGTTGTAGGATTTTGTGATTTGCACATGTTGAAGAAAGCTGTGATTTTGATGTCATTTGGGTGTTTTTTTTTTCTTCTTTTTTTTTTATGGGATTTCCAAGATGATTGAGACAATTTAGAAGTGAGTATTGAGCTTTTACTTCACTTTATTGGGTTGTTCTTGCAATTTTAGGGAACATTTTGGTGAGGTAACGTTTCACTGAACTTGGGTTTTGATTCTCTTGTATTTAGTGAAGATTGAGACAATTTTCAGAAGTGGGTATTCAACTTTTCCACTTTATTGAGCTGTTCTTGCATTTGATGGAAGAAGTAGCATTTCACTGAAATTGGGTTTTGGGTTCTTTTGTGATTCTTGTGTGTTTATAGAAGATTGAGACAATTTCTTGAAGTGGGTATTGAACTATTCCACTTTATTGGGTTCTTCTTGCATTTTGATGGAATATTTTGCTCTAACAACATTTCACTGAAATTGGGTTTGGATTCTCTTGTGTTTAGTGAAAATGGTGACAATTTTTTGAATTGGGTGTTGAACTTTTCCACTTTATTTGGTTGTTCTTGCATTTTGATGAAACATTGTGCTGAAATTACATTGCTCTGAAGTTGGGTTTTTGTTTTCTCTTGTATTCTACTGAAGATTGAGGCAATTTTGAGAAGTGGGTATTGGAATTTTCCTCTTGATTGGGTTATTCTTGCCATTTGATGAAACAGCTTGCTGAAATTACATTAGTGCAAAGTTGGGGTTTTGGGTTCTGTTATTTGGAGTTCTCTAGTGTTTTAATGAAGATTGAGACAATTTGTTGAAGTGGGTGTTGAAAATCTTCTTTTAATTGGTTGATCTTGCAATGGGATGGAAGAAATTGGGATTTTCTGAGTAAACTTGAGGTTAGGGTTTGTGCTTTGTGAATACCCAATTGGAAAAATGAAATCTTTAAGTAGTGTTGGACTTGGATTGAGTGTAGTTTTTGGTTGTCTATTATTAGCTCTAATTGCTGAACTCTACTACTTACTATGGTGGAAAAACAGATTCACCAATAGAGGAATTGAAGATGATGATTACATTAGTCCAACAAAAGAATTACTATACATGTTTTGTTGGAAAAAATCATCATCTTCATCAGCTTATAATCCTCAAGAATTATGTTCAGTTACAATGACTGATAATCTTGTTCATGAACCCGAAAACTTCTTGATCAAACCATTTGATGAAGAAAGTGATGACACCGAGTTTATGAGGCTGCAAACTCTCTCATGCCCACCAAGATTTTTGTTCACAATTATTGAAGAAACAGTAGAAGATTTGGAATTAGAAAATGGGAAATCTTGTTCGAGTTTGAATGACGAAACTCCTTATTTAACACCTCTTACTTCACCCCCATTTTTCACACCACCACTTACACCAATTGAATCATTTTATAGCCATCAAGGGTTCAATCCACTTTATGAATCATCAAGTGATGCTGAGTTTAATAGGATTCGATCATCTCCTCCTCCGAAATTTAAGTTCTTGCAAGATGCTGAGGAGAAACTTTATAGAAGAAAGTTGCTTGAAGATGGAGGAAATGAGAAAGATGGGAGTTTTATTACAATCTTTATTGATAGTAAGAATGATCATCGTTTGTCGCAATTTCATTCCACTTCTTCGCAGGTAATGCCTCTTGCAAATTCACCATCAAAATTTAGATCATCATCCATCTCACAATAGGCTTTGTTTTTTGTTTCTTGTTTTGGGATGAATTAGAGATTTGATATGAAAAAAAATCCATTGCAAATTTGTTGAATATAATGTGATTTGAATGAATGTATGAGTTTGATGGGAAGTGGGGAAGGGGGGAAGTTGTGGGGTTAAATGTTCAATTGAATCTCTCAATGGCTTTTATGAATTGTCTGGTTTTTATGTAATCATTCTTGTGGGTAATGGCAAAAGGAAAAGAAAAAGAAATATCTTGTTGGTGATGGTTCTTCTGCCATGTTTGCCTTAATGCTTTTTTTTTTTTTCAATTTCACTTTTATGGGTAAATAAAGATGAAATAATTTTTTTTCTAGATGTCCATGGATTCTGGTTTGAGGTTAATTTCGGACAAGTGATTTCTAAATTTTAAGTAAATTTTAGAAAAAGCTTCGTTCACAAGAATTACATCGAAATCCAACGAACCTTTATGCCAAGATTTTTAATGATGGCCAACTGATTTTGAACTCTTATTTTTGTTAATTAGATTTTGAACTTCCTTAGTAAGTTTTTGGTTAGACTATGGTTATACATTTGATGAAAGTGAGTTAATCCAAGCCATTAATATTTGACAACTTAGATTGATCTACTTCAGTCATATGGTATTGATTGAAGAGGGTAAAAATTGCAAAATTAAGGCATTGTGTGAAAAAAAAAAAAATCTAAAATTATCGTATCATTTGACAATTTTGTTCTCATTTCATAACTTTGATATCTTCCGGTTGTTGTGATATAATAAAATTTTCAAACAATCTGAAAATATTGTGACAATTAATTTCATTATCGAAATTTGTAGTAGGATATTGATTTGAGGTGTATGTAGAGTTTACTATTTATTTAGCAAAAGAAAAAAAGGGGGAGGAAATAACAAAGTTGAATTGATACCTTTTGGCATTACCCATAAGAACAAGAGAAGCAATGACCCGTGAAAATGTAATGTTTGGATATGCCAAAATGAAGAATCATTTTAGGCACTTCTTTTTTTTTCCTTACTTTATATTTTCAATGTTTGGTGAAAATGGTTAAATATGCTCCATCATCATCACTTCAGATCTAAAGCTTCAGTACCCTCTAAAATGTCCTCACCATTCATAATTGCTTTTAATAATTTATTATTGTTGGCTAGTTCAATTGTAAAATCTCTTGCATAGCGATGGTAGAAATTAGTAAATCTATTGTCTACTTTGGAATATCATTGAGCTCATGATGATAATTGCTAAGTACACTTATTTATTTATTTTTCTCTGGCCCAAGATAGGAATGGATTAGGGTTATGAATTTATGAACTGACTTGAACTCGTAGAGTGAGGTGCCGTCTTTATAAATTAATAGTTTTCATCGTAAAAACCCCAGTAAGAAATATGAGATCACCCCAAAAAGAAGTCTTTAACAACTATGGGTCAGAAGATATAAATTGTTTTCGAGTTAACATGTTGGTTTTATGGGTCGACTGGGAGCCCATGATGGACCCAACCTGATAGATGTTATCCTAATAACTTCCCATAAGCTTCTTTTTTGGTAGTTACCTTACCTGTTTGAATAGAGTCTGAGAACTTGTATAGGAAGGCAACAGTTTCTTGTAATTAGAGTGTCTTCCAATTCGAATTCGTGAAAAAGATTGGGCTTAGCGTAAAGTTTGTCTCCATATTCCTTATGTTAAACAAGCAGCATTCTTTGGAATTAAAGTGAATTAAGTATCATAGTGTAGTTTCAGATACCTTTGCAGTTCATTCACATGAAAAACCCGCAAGCAGAACTTGATATTACTCATGGACAGATTTTGCATTACTGCCAATCATCAAAACTACCACATTTAGTTTTAATTTATTAACGTGTGAATGGTGATTTCATTGGAGTGGTACACATGTGGCAGCTTAGATTTTACTTGACCTATCAACTAGTTCTCAAACATTATAACCCTTTCCATGATACCATCAGTCAGTGTTTAATGTCTCTCTTTGAAGGTCAAGTGAATGATGAGAAATTCGACCATGCAAGCCTTGGATCAAATGGGCATTCCACAAGTGTTGATCCAGCTTACTGTATAAGATACATAGGATGATAAATAGTAGGACAAAGAACTGCTGTGAAGACTAAACCTGTAATGGAAGTTTATGAGAGAGAAATGCTTTTAGATCATAATTTGACAACTTTTGGGCCATAAACCTCATTCTCATTATAGAGAGAAATAAAAACCATTGGATATTGTAGCATACCCCAAAAATATGTAATAGTACTTAAAAAGATAACATAATAACAAAAAGCATAAACATAAATATTTCTTAAGTTCTTCCAAAAATCAAAAGCAGACCCATAAAACAGACTGGGCCTCAAATCACAATTGCTAGTTTTACCACAATTGCTTAATCCACTTCCTCAATCTTGGGACCTGCACCACTGCCACCAGCTGGAGGTGCATCATCATCCATGCCACCGCCCATGTCTGGCCCACCGGCGCCTTGATACATCTTGGCAATAATGGGATTGCATATGCTCTCTAGCTCCTTCATTTTGTCCTCAAATTCATCTGCTTCACCTAGCTGGTTCCCATCCAACCAACGGATGGCTTCATCGATTGCGTCCTCGATTTTCTTTTTGTCAGCTGGGGCAAGTTTCTCACCAATCTTCTCATCCTTGATAGTGTTCCTCATGTTGTAGGCGTAGTTCTCCAATGCATTCTTGGCCTCCACCTTCTTCTTGTGCTCCTCATCTTCGGACTTGTACTTCTCAGCTTCTTGAACCATCTTCTCAATTTCATCCTTGGACAATCTTCCCTTGTCATTGGTAATTGTGATCTTGTTCTTCTGGCCAGTTGTCTTGTCTTCCGCAGAGACATTC
Organism: Francoa sonchifolia; assembly: GCA_036897585.1. Lineage (NCBI taxonomy): Eukaryota > Viridiplantae > Streptophyta > Magnoliopsida > Geraniales > Francoaceae > Francoa > Francoa sonchifolia. Next base: position 6,877 of record JAYMTB010001280.1, read on the forward strand.
AAGATACCATTTGCATCAATGTCAAAGCAAACTGTGATTTGTGGAACACCCCTTGGTGCTGGGGGAATACCAGAGAGCTCAAATTTACCCAACAAATTGTTATCCCTAGTTCTTGTTCTCTCACCCTCATATACCTGAATCAAAACACCAGGTTGGTTGTCTGAATAGGTAGAGAATACCTGTTCCTTCTTGGTGGGAATTGTGGTATTTCTCGTGATCAAGGTGGTCATCACACCTCCAGCAGTTTCCAAACCAAGAGATAATGGAGTAACATCAAGAAGTAACAGATCTTGCACCTTCTCGTTGCCTTCACCACTCAAGATGGCGGCCTGAACAGCAGCACCATAAGCAACTGCCTCATCAGGGTTGATGCTCTTGCAAAGCTCCTTTCCATTGAAGAAATCTTGCAGCAATTGCTGCACTTTGGGAATTCTTGTCGAACCACCAACAAGAACAACATCGTGAATAGTGCTCTTGTCCATCTTAGCATCCCTTAGACATTTCTCCACAGGCTCCATACACTTCCTGAATAGATCCATGTTGAGTTCCTCAAATCTAGCACGGGTGATGGAAGTATAAAAGTCAACACCCTCATACAAAGAATCAATTTCAATGGTGGTCTGAGCAGTGGATGAAAGAGTCCTCTTCGCTCTTTCACACGCTGTTCTCAACCTCCTTAGAGCTCTTGGATTTCCACTGATATCCTTCTTGTTCTTCCTCTTAAACTCCTGCACAAAATGGTTGACCATCCTGTTGTCAAAATCCTCACCTCCCAAGTGAGTGTCTCCGGCAGTAGCCTTCACTTCAAAGATACCCTCCTCAATAGTAAGCAGTGATACATCAAAAGTACCACCACCTAGATCAAAAATCAAAACATTCTTCTCACCAACACTAGTTGCCTTCTTGTCAAGACCATAAGCAATGGCTGCAGCAGTTGGCTCATTGATAATTCGCATAACATTTAGACCAGCAATGACTCCAGCATCCTTTGTGGCCTGACGCTGAGAATCATTGAAATAGGCTGGGACTGTCACAACAGCATTTTTTATTTGTAAGCCAAGGTAAGCCTCAGCAATCTCACGCATCTTAATCAAAACCATGGATGATATTTCCTCTGCAGAGAACTGCTTATCTTCACCTTTGTAGTTGACACCAATCATAGGCTTGTCACCAGGGCCTGCAATAACCTTGAATGGCCAATGCTTCATGTCACCCTGGACAGATGCATCAGTAAATCTTCTTCCAATCAACCGCTTCGCATCTGAAGAATGAATAAACAGGTGTGAGTTAACAATTTCCAGCCAGAGAAGTCTTCTCAATATTAACACTTCCTAATTTTAAGGTTTTTCTAAAGCAAGTTTTATGTGGTACTATCAACTTGTGAAAAATCATTAGATTCTTAATTTGAAAACTTAAAAACTTAAAAAATAGGGTTTATCAATTTAACCGCTTTAAACATAATGTTTTCCTTATTCCAACTGCAACTTCGAAAAACACAATTAATCATGGCATATCATTTGACAACTTCAATATTGTTAGTAATCTGTTTTCCAAAAGCACTGTCGCTTGGTAAAAGAATAATACTCTTCTCATTTGTTGATCCTGACATAGATCTAAGAAAATACAGTATTCCTACTACTCCCAGGTTCAAACAATAAACAAATCTATATTCCTAGCCCTATAAGATCGAACACAAATTAACTATACAAACGAGTCAAACGTAAACATATACAAAACCAGATCCAGAATGTTCAGAATAGAAAAAAGAGAGTCAAAATTAACTATACAAACGAGTCAAACGTAAACACATACAAAACCAGATCTAGAATGTTCAGAATAGCAAACAGAGTTAAAACCTATTCACATACAAAACCAGATCTGGATCAAACAAAATAAATAACAGATCTAGAAAGCTTACCAAAGACGGTGTTGATAGGGTTCATCGCAACCTGATTCTTCGCCGCATCACCAATCAAACGTTCGGAGTCAGTGAAAGCAACATAAGAAGGAGTAGTACGGTTCCCCTGATCATTAGCGATAATCTCAACTCTATCATGCTGCCAAACTCCAACACACGAGTAAGTTGTTCCAAGATCAATACCGATCGCCGGACCTTCACCCTTGCCGGCCATAACTCACAAACCCAAAAACTAACAATCTAACAAAGAATTGAAAAAGTTTCAGAAGAAGCTGAAATCTAGATCTGAAAAAATAAATAAATAAGGCAGAGTGCAGTTTCAAGATGTGAAATGTTAGGGTTTGGGAGACGTTATAAAGATGTTTAGGAATTCTAGAATGTTCTTTTGGTAGTCCTAATGAGTTTGCAACCGTGGGATTATATTATTTTTGAATTGACGGTCAGGATTGATTTAGATATATTTGTGAAGATTTTTTAGGATTGGAGATGGAGGAGGGCGTTTAGGGATTCAGTTACGTGGTGGATTCGGTATTTGCGTGGATTAATCGTGACCGTTGGATGAGTCTCTTGTAAATTCAAATGGGTCAAATGTTTACTCGGATATCCAATTTGAAAATGGGAATGGGCATACCCGACTCGACTTATGAATAACAATTTTCTTTTCTATATTTAATGAAAATAGGTTGACTTTTGAGTTTTAAAATATAGATGTCTTTCCCGGTCCATATAGCCCAAATATAATCTGAGTTGACCATGATCCATTTCAAATCAAATGTGAGCAAATATGGATTGAGCTACAGTGTCATATTAGCCCATTATATGGGTTCAGATTTGGGCTAATATGGCCAGCCCATATAAAAATTCAAGGTAGAAATAATTGAGTTTGTACATATTTGAGAGCTAAGCCCAATTATGGTCCACGTAATAACATGATATAAGAGCCCATATATAAAGCCCACAACCAACATAGTACTGTAACTAAGGTTTTGGTCTCTAAATTTAGTTTTGAATAAAAAATAACTTCCTAAGTCTCTTAATTTTCCATAACTAGTTTGATATTGTTGTAACTTATTAAAAACTGTTTTGAATTGGTATGATAAAATAAAAAGCAAAATTGATTTTTAAGTATTAGGTGTTTGGTAAATAAATTAATTTGAGTAAAATGACAATTTTAAATATTATTGGGAATTTATATAGAGTTAAATATGTGTCATAATAACAAAAAAGAAAAAAATGAAGAAAATTTTAAAATTATCTATCTCCTAACTTTTAAGAGCAGCAAAAAACAGCAGAAGTAACCCATTAATTCGAGCTGTTTTTGTTTTTACAAACCCCACTTCTATTTTTTTTATTAAAAATAAAAAACACAAACTCATTCTTAAAAGCAAATTTTTTGTCTCAATGTAAAATGTAATCGATTGGTTTATGTAGGAAAATACACATATTTGTATCTATAATTAACTATTAAAAATGAATATTTGTATTATTAAAACTTACTTCTACTACAGGAGGGAACAAATAATATTTTCATAAATTTGTATATACATACATATACAATGTAAAAGGCTGCAAAATGTGTAACCTTTTAACAGAAGGGTAACTTTTCCTTTATTAATTGCATGAAAATGAGTTGAGGACAATAGGATTCTGTTCACCACTATTACTTGCTACTATGCTAGACAGGGAATTAGATTCTAACACCACCAATCATTAAATTTCATGTTTTTGTTTTCCTTTTGTAACACTTAATACCTTAAATAACTCATAAATAAACTTAGATATTGTACACACATTTTGCATTTTTCAAATAGCATAATCATCAAAATTTGCACATTCTTATAGTATAATATCAAGCTACAATTAAAGCTTTAATATCATACCTTCATTTTCATTCTCATTCTCATTGTCTTGTTTTTATTTTCCATTCATTATTTATTTAACAAATTTGATACAAGTTAAAAATTAATTGATTTGTTTGTGGCTTCTTTTTTTTGTTTCAAAATAATCTGAACTAAGTCCTCACTTCGTTCTCAAGATATCGGTTACCAGAAAAAAAAATCGATATCTATTTCATATTTTTCTATTCATGCAAACCGAACGTAACCACAAATAATTAAATTAAATACTAACATTGAAACGAAACTATAATCGAGAAGTGAATTGAACAAAACTATTTTTTTGTAGATACCAATATTTTTCATTTTATAATATTAAATGTGCTATAATATGAAAATATTGAATTACATAATCTCCTTATAATAAAATACTTTAAACATAGTATTATATAATTATGAAAAAAGTATAACTACTAAATTACATCATTTTCTTATTTATAAAAACAAGGCTTAAATGTATTTTAGGTTCCTAAACTATTGGTCTATATCCAAGTTGGTATCTAATTTTTTTTTGTGACACTTAAGTACTTAAACTTA
>JAYMTB010001281.1:0-11221 GCA_036897585.1 Francoa sonchifolia
ACTTCTCATCAGCATGATTGATGGGACGATTAAGGTGAGATCCAATGTAGATCCAACTTTCTATTCACTCGTGGGATTCGGGCGGTCCGGGGAATGGAACACTTCGATTTTTATTTTTTTATTTTCAATTGGTTATAAAATAAAATTTCGTTTTAAAAAAAAAATGACTGACAAAAATGGAAGGAATTAAGTCTGAATATAAGGTATGATAGTTACTGGAAAAAAAATTATTAAATTTTTGCTTACTATTCAATTATTTATAACTAGTTAAAACTACAAGATCATTGGAACCATTTATTATTAGTAATAATGATGCCAAAGTTTATACGAAATATAGATCCAAATTTCGACACCAACAAGTATTATTTAATAAAAATTTCAATTTTTCTCGAGACAATGACAAAATGTATACAAAAGTTTTTATTTAAATCGAAAAGTTAAAAATCATATTTCGTATTATTAAAAATTGGCTGCATTTAAGTTTCATTTTATTGCGACAGACACATCGGAATTTTGTCTTTTTTTCTCTACCAACATTCATACAATTTAACATCAACCTTGAGCCTAAAATAATCTTCACCTCCAATAGCATCAGTCATCAAAGTAGCAATTCCTCGAGCCATAAAAAAATCACCAGTTCTACCGATTACTGAAATATCTCGAGTTTTATTTAATGGGTCAGCTCCAAAAAAGTTAATAGTCCCTTTATGACTACTAGAATTAAAATAAAATGTAAATGCTAACCATGCAGAAAATACTTCTTTTCTATCATAAATATAAAACCCTTGAGCTCTTCCAATTGGTGTTGAATGTAAATTGTTATCTAATGTAATTGGATCATCAAAAATCACTAAATCTCCAAAGTGATTTTGATTAGCCAAATTCAACTTATTTCCCCAAGCTGGTTCTGCCACAATGGCTGATGTCGCATTCTTTGAATTCTTACCATTGTATATGATATCATGGAAGTAACAAACAAGTTGTTTACAAGGCTTTTTGAGTCGGGTTTTTGCGCCGTGGCATGAGGGTTTTGTGATGAGGATGATGAAGATGAGGAATGATGAAATGAACTTTAGGGTTTCCATTTGTTTGAAGGATTGAATTAGGGTTTCAAAAATATATGGTGGAAAAGAATTAGGGTTTGCATTATATAGGGATAATGAGTTGAGTATTGGAAATGTGAATTTAAAGAAATATTAATTTGGTGAGACCTACTTGTATATTTATGATAGCTTTAATTCTAAGATTGAGGATTTGGATAAGAAAGTTACATGCAAAAATAGCATAAAGATTGAAATTATGCATCCCTTTTCCACCAAGAATCATTGAAGATACATTTAACTTAGTTGCACAATTTTACATCAATTTGGATATATTTTCTAACTAACACATTTATAATTTCATACTTAAGTTTGAAGTTATTGTATGAAGATAATGAGTGCATGATGACCCTACTTGCTATTAAGACCCACCTAACCGATTAAAACTCGTGTTTAATATTGCATACGAAAATGTTATAGTGTTTAAATAAACGATTTAGAATGTTACTTGATATAATTTTATGTGTCAAACTATAGTTTGTAGGGTCGTTATCTACGACTTATAACATTAGTATTTAATGAAATTACTACTGATATAGTCTTTTCGGTGAATATTTAAAAGGATTGTCGATATCCTAACTGGTACTATTAACATATGTTTTTTACCTACTAGTTCCATGCATGATGAAAAGTTATTAGCAGGCCAATAAAATATTTGTTCCTTTTACTGATCTCAGCCATTTGGGTCTAAAATTACTAATTATTGAGAGAATAGTTTTCTTAAAGTCAAGATGAGTAAGTATGATGCATGTGAACTAATCTACGATATCATCTGCTCGAATAATATAAGCTTGGATCTAGAAAATACTGTCTTGCAAAATCCATTTTATTCAAACAATCATGAAAATAAAAACTAGTACAAGCAGAAAAATAGAAACTCAAATTGGGGTTGAGTCAAAATTCAAACAACCGCGCTTGTGAAAAAAACGAACATGAAATTCAGCACTCTCCTAATTGATTCGAATGAAAAGAACACGCGAAAAGACAGGCACATGAACAGAATCTTGGTCTGAACTATCTAATAGCATTCATACAACTTTATATCCATTTTGAGACGAAAATAGAAGTCATCCTGTGCAATATCAGTCTCAAATGTTGCAATTCCTCTAGTCATGAAAAAATCTCCAGTTCCACCAGTAACAGAAAGATCTCGAGTTTTCTGGCGCATCATATCTGCACCCATAATATTTATAGTACCTTTATGTTCACTAGAATTGAACACCAAAGTATATGCAAACCATGCATTATATTCACTCTTCATATCGTAAAAATAAAACCCTTGAGCTCGAGCAATTGCAGGAGATTTAAGATGGTTGTCTTTTGTCATCAGGTCATCGAAAACAACCAGCATGCCAAAGTTGGTGTTGGAAAGCTGAGTTGCATTTGCCGTAGCAGCTGCAGTTGCATTAGCATTATTTGTGCCATTGAACAAAATATCATGGTAATAAAGCACAAGTCTTTTGCAGGGGTTTTGCTCTTTTAATGATTTTGTGCTTGAAAACGCTAATTGGGATATGATGATGAGGAAGAAAAGAACGTACCATGATTTCCCTAATAGTTGCCTCATGATTTTGTTCGGGGTAATGAGTCTGCAAAACGAGCAAAACTTTCAGTCATTATATAAAAGAAAATTTCGAAATTACAACAAGTTGGGGTAACAGCCCATGTTCTTACCTTAATGTAGTGTTACAGCTTAAGACAAGTAGTTCGGCGATTTGAAATTATCTTCCTTCTTTAATCTTTTAAACTATTTAATTAAGAAGTAATGCTTAGTAAGATGGTCCTACTCCTACTTAAAGTTTTCATATAGGGAAAGATAATACATCCGTGACGACTATACCATTCTCTTTTCGATCCTAATAAACTTTGACACTACTACATCTTAAACCCGTACGATTACAAGAATAAACATTTCTAGTAAACTCGCTAAAACATCTAATCTTTTAGTATCATGGTGAGTGTGTGAACCTTATACTCTTTGAAATGCTTAAAAGATTACAATAATTAGTATTAAAATATTCCATTGTAGTAGTTGTTGAATTTTTTTAGGGTTTTGTGCATGTCAGATAAATTCTCATTTTCACCATTTAAAAACAAAAAAAGCATATATTCATTCCCAATAATTAAAGATACATTCAACACATGGTGTATTATCTATGAATATTTAGGGTACATTAATGAATTGAAGATAAATTATTGTAATCATGTGATTTTGATTTAGTATGTTATTCCAATACTTCCAAGAGTTTAAATTCCAGTGTTAATGTTCATCATATACCGATGGAAGCTGCCCTATCAAAGGTGGAATCTCATTAGCTTTTGATTGTGAACAACTGATTCGGCATTTAAATCACTACATAATAACTCTTTACCAATGAAAATAAATAACCGATTTTCAATCCCTGTCCTACAACTCATTATCATATCTTCTCTAGATGGGTTATAACAAAACCTTGTCTCAGTAGAGAATCAGATGTAAAATTGAGAATTGACAACCAGTAAATAAGAAATAGTAGAAACAACAATGAGTATTTCCTTATGTAACTAGTAGAAGTGTGTAAGTTACTCGAGAGGTTAATTTCCTAGTGTTGATGATTAGATATAGATTCTTATTTCCATGTAATATCTTCTGGTACAGGTTTTGGTTTGAGAACTAAGACTGCCAGCTGAACTTATGCTACACACCATGATTCAATAATATGTCAAAGAGTACGAAAGATTTCATGGGTTCAAGCATAAAATTACGGGTAACACTTGTATACAGGTACGATTTATCATGTCTGTATAAGTATGCTTTCTGTGTATGCACATACCAACATCACATTGCCATTATATGCTTCTAAAGAGACTGGTGGATGAATTCAATAGTAAAGAAAAAAACACACCAGTTAGCTAGATTCCGAGCCTTGGTCAGGTGACTCTTCTACCATTTGTGAGGTAAACTTTGGAGATCTCAAGCTATTATACTGTTGCACCACCAAAACTGAAGCAATTATTGGGTAATCTGGTGAAGTCAGCAAGCTCCCAACAGGCCCAAGTTCCGCGCACTCACTCCTTGTGTTAAGAGCTAAAGCTACCTCACCATCAGGCATTCGACCAACAAGAAAAAGACTGCAGCAGTTTATCTCACGGACTACATAAATGGTTTCTGCAGCATTTCTGACTACTTTCTCTTCATATTTGATGGAGCTATCCGTGGACATCTTTTGCTTGAACTCATTTAGGATATCCTCACCTGCTGCACCGAATTTAGAACTCCCATCCAAATTAATTCTGACACTTTCCTCTTCGACAGAATTAGGTTCCACAAAGAAGCGAATAACCAGTAAACTGACACCAGGGTGCTCAGCCATGCGGACACCATAAGCAAGGGCTTCACAATCATCAAGACCGCCAAAGAAGAGGACTGCAATAACATATGAAGCATTACTTGCAGATACATGGGTGGCTCCTCCAAGCCCACGATCAACTAAAATTCCAACTGAGCATTGTGCATGCTCAAGAACCTTCTGGTTCACCCAGCGGAACTCAGTTCGTGTAGTCTCCATTGAACCATCCACTCTCTGGTGCTTATGGAACGGGAGAATTATTATGGCAGCTCTCTTTCTCTCAGCAGTAGTGCAAATGTCCTCGTGAATGTTAGACATTGAAGAGATTGCTGTCATTGACCGAACTAACACCTGGCTCAATTGCCGAAAAGCCTCAAATGCCACAACAACATGATTGCTATCTGATCGCTGACCCTTATTCCAGAATGGTAACCCATTTCTTCTCGCCTTGTGGACCATTAATATAGCCGATGATCTCTCAGAAAGCTCCATAAGGTGCAATGCATATACGCACAATGCTTCACGCTTCTCAGTACCACGTGAGGTCTCAAGGAGATTTATCATTAATGGAATGTTTCTTGCACTATGGAAACATACCAAAATTCGAAGCTGGGTATCAGAGTTCTTCCTTTCAATTGTTTTATACTTATAATCAGCCATTCTTCCTTTTTTCGCTGGCTTGTACACAGCCATGACAAGGGGTGTAGTCATAATGGTGGTAAACAGAGCCATTAAAACCATAATGGCAAATGTCTCATCATTCAGTACCTGCAGATGCAAATTGCTAAACAAAATTAATACATTAAGAGAAATATCAAGAGCTCATAATTTAAAGACCAAGGTTAAAATTCTCATTGTTTTTTTTAGGTAAAACACTCAATTACCTTTCTATCTTTACCAATGTTGAGGACGATGAGTTCCACCAAGCCTTTAGTATTCATTAGTAAACCCAGAGCAAGAGCGTCACGAATAGGCACTTTACAAGAAAGGGCCACAGCAACAGTGCCAAAAATCTTCCCAAAACAGGCTGTAAAAATAACCAATGCTAGAAGACCCCAAGACTGGAGCCCTTGAATCGTGGCTACATTAGTTTTCAATCCACTTGAAACAAAGTACAATGGAAGAAAGAGGCTAGACACAAGATCCTCAACTTTTTCCACAAGCGAACCTGCAAAGGGCCCTTCCTTTGGAACAAGAACTCCAATCACAAAAGCACCAAACATAGCATGAATCCCAATTGCATCAGTAATAAATCCAGCAGCCAGAACACCAGCTAATGTAGCACAAACCTACACCTCATCTACCGGTTCTCCTTCATGGCATCGCTGGGCCATCCATTTGAAAATTGGAGGAGCCATGAGGATTGCACAAATAACAAATCCACACCCGCTTAAGAAGACCCAAACTGAGACAAGGTTAGATTCACCAGTGCCAGACAAGGCAATGGCAAGGGCAAGTAAAATCCATGCAGCCACATCATTAACTGCTGCAGCAGACATGGCCAATCTACCAACATCAGTCGTTAAAAGCTTCAGCTCGGCAAGGATACGGGCTAAGACAGGAAATGCTGTAATAGAAAGGGAAACACCCATAAAAACAAGAAATGAGGCACTGTCAACGCCTTTAGCTATTGTTGCTCGGAGGACAAATGAGGAACCAATTCCCAATGCAAAAGGAAGGCTGATTCCACCAATAGCAATTCCAATGGCTTTTCTCCCAGTTCGACGAAGTGACTTAGGATCCAACTCTAGGCCAACAAGGAATAGAAAGAACAGGAGACCAAGATTGGCTAAGGTGTCTAACACAGTAAGACTCTTTGATGGGAATACAGCCTGCAGATAGTTATTGCTTCGACCCAGAACTGACGGGCCTAGTAATATTCCTCCCTGCCAAATTAGCAACATCAGGTAAAGTTGATAAATCAAACACAACATATCATACTAGTGTATTCCATGTTCTAATTCTCATGGATCCAGAAAGTGTCGTTTGTTTTGACAATCGTACCTCAACAAAATCAACAGCAGAATTTTGTTCTGCAAGGAAACTTGCTTAACTACAAATATCTAGAGACTAAAAATAAAACCCGATGCACCAAAATAGAGAACAGAAGTTACAAAGTAGATGTATTGGGAGTAAGAGACAGATTGTTTGTTTCAACATAGAATATGTAATATTGAGTGGACCCACATGGTCATTTTCATGGATGAAACAAATGGTGCAATTTAACCAATTTGTTCAGGATATTCACATGTGAATACATTTTCAGAAACATCAAGAATCAAGAATAAAATTTTAGGCCTTTTCTGTCCATATGAATCCTGAAGTTGAAAAGAGAATAAAATAAAGTGCAAAGGAGCTTCCCTAACATATAATAAACTTTCAAAATTACTGCAAGCTATAAGAGCAGAATTTAAACAACAGAGTACAGTACAAAAATGAACTTACAACAATCTCGGCGATCACACGTGGCTGCCTCAAAGGCCTAAGAAGAAAAGCGATTGCTCGAGTAACCACAACCACCAAACATATTTGAAAAATAGCAAGAGGAAGTGCAAAATCAAGAGGATTATCCCCCTGAAACACGCCATTAGAGGCAGGCTTCATTGGAGACGGACATGAATCTCCCACAGTACCATTCAAAGCCATTAATTCCACCAAAAACCAACCGAAACAGAGTTCACTTCTCCTCAAACCCTAGAAACGACTAATAAACCTAAAAGCTCATATGACTGTTAGAAACGAAGCAGTTACAAAGACGAATACCTTCATAACAGCGAAATGATCGGCATTTTGTAAATTAACGCAACCGGTTCTACCAAAAACCAACCGAAACCAAATTTACGTCTCCTCAAACCCTAGAAACGACTGACAAACCTAAAAACTCATATGACTGCTAGAAACGAAGCCGGAACCAAGACGAATACCTTCATAAGAGCGAAATGGTCGGCATTTTGTGAATTAATGCAAGCGATTCCACCAAAAACCAACCGAAACAAAAATTTACTTCTCTTCAAACTCTAGAAACGACTGATAAACCTAAAACCTCATATGACTGTTCGAATCGAAGCCGTAACAAAGACGAATACCTTATTAAGAGCGAAATGATCAGCATTTGGTGAGTCAATGCAAGCGACGTGTTAGAACATCCGCTGTGATGATCACACAGTCCGAGATCGCTCGATCGGTTTCGTTCCGCGTGGAAAGGAAGATTTGAATTTGTTTACTCGGTGACGACGGTACTTAATTTCTTCATCAACTCTCTGACGCTTCGATTCTTACGAATTTCCGTATTTATACCATCGTAGTTGCGGCGGGCATGGGCTCACTAATGGAAATATGGGCCCAAGGTCCCTGGGCTTTTTACTGACGGGGATAGGCCCTGTAATACAATGCGGGCCCATTAAAATGTGGATTATTGTATGGGCCATGGCCCATTGGTTTTTAGATGACCCACTAACCAACATTCTGACAAAATTTTGCATTGAATTAATAAAAAAAATTCAAAACATCAGTTTTTATATATATATTTTTAGGTGGTCTCAACGTCTTAATATAAACGCCAAAAATCTTAACTAGTTAAACCATCCGCACCTACCAAAACATCTCAATTGAATAAGGGATTCGTAAAAATATTATATTAAGCGTAATCTTAGGTTTGATCACAAATTACTATAGTATAAGAAGACATCTATAATACTGCTGATCTTGTGAAATCTACATAAGTAACCACAGAAACAATTGCGTCTAATATCAATTGATATTCTCTAAATATGGCAAAAAGAAGTATAGTTTGCTCCTCGTGACCTCACTAAAATGGTTTGTGAGCATCAATTTAACACATATGAAATAATGGATCGATTTTATGAAGAAAAAAAAATCTAGTCTAGATACATTTTGTATCAGTAATTCTCAAAATATAGAAATCGCTTTGATTCTTAGAAAAGTGATGCAGGGATTTGTAAATAAATAATAATGAAGTTGTTAATAAAATTTTCGAGATATTTCTTAAGATCCTGAAAGGAAACTAAATCAAAGCTAATTTGAGCCGTCTTGTATATGTTTAATACTGGAAGAAAATTCTAAAAATCTCTTTTTTGAGTTAATTATGAGACTCATTTTCGAATTTCCAATTGTTTCTACAAAATTTTCAATGAAAATCAGAAAAAAGTATTACACAACTGTATTTTGGCGCGTGTTCTTGTAAATGAGCGACAGGCAAGACAGCCATTTTCACGAACTTTTGGCCATGAAGAATCAGAAATCAGGTATCGTAAGGAATAAAGTAAATTTGCTACAGTAGAGCCCTAAAGGCAAGGCTTTTGGATATGAACAGAAAACATCAACACCCACACATAAGAGTAAAGCAAAAGAAAAAGGAAGAGAGAGAATTAGCGAAAGAGAATGATTTAGAGAGAGAAATGGAAAAAGGGTTTGAAAAAAGTGGAAATGGGGTAGCAGAAAAGAAGGAAATTAGAGGGTTATTTCTACGGAAAAGAGGTGGGTTTTCAACTCCAGTACTTCCATGGAGAAATTCACTTTTGGGTTTTCAAAATCAACAAAACCCTATTCTTTCTGTTTCTGCTAGAAAACTTGCTGCTGCTCTCTGGGAGTTTTATCACTGCTTTCCTTCATCTGAAATGTACAGGGGTTACAGTAATGGCGATGGTGGTGATGCTAGGTTGCGCCGCCATCTTCATAAGGATAAGGGTTTTCAGCTTTCTAACTTTTTGGCTGATCCTTGTCCCAGTTCTCCTGAACAGGTACAGGGTTTGATTCAACTTTTGTTTTCTTAATTTGGGTGTTTTGAGGTTGTTTGTAATGTCTAAAAAATAGTGGGTTGAATTTGATTTATGTACTTATTTTGTTATTTGAGCATGATGTGTTGATGAAAATTAGATTAGGTTGTTAATCTAGATTGCATGAAATGAATGAAGAATTCCCCAATCTTACAGCGAGTTTAGCGAAGTTTTGATGGTATTTGTCTATTAGATATTTATCCATTTTGTTGGTGGAAGCAGCTATTTACATTCTTGAATACTTTTCGAATTTATTGCTTGCGCCGACTTGGATTTCTTTGTTGTGCTGTTGTTCTTATGAATTCAGTCATATCAGCTCATAAGAAGCAAAGAAGTTTCATTTTGTTTTTTTGTTGTTTACGAAGCATGGAACTTCTGTTTAGATGAGTAAATGGTTTTTGTTTCATCTTTTTTGGGTTTAGATGTATGCGGCAGGAAAATTTTGATTTAATCTGTCATGTTAGGATGATGTTCTTATGGGTCATCCCTTGAAAGATGCAACTACGAAATATCATTCAAGTTGAATACTCTAATCCTCCTGTGCTTTCCCATACCAGCCAGCGAGTGCAAGCAGTTTAAGAAGGCATGTTGCTGCATCATTGATGCAACATCATCGATCGATTGAGAAGAATAATCGTGCATTACAGCCTGTGTCTCCTGCAAGCTATGGTAGTTCCATGGAGGTGAGCATCTTCATATTTTTCCTTGGTAGATATTCCATGATTACAAACGTAGAGGTGAAGATTGGAAATTGATTTCACTGAATCTGTTAGTAGCATACAATTTTGTTTCAGTAGAATGCTCTGTGCTGATGACAATGTTAGGTGCATAGAAGACACCTCATTGTGCAAGCTTGAGCTTTTTAAGCAAGTGCTTTACTTCAATTGCACCGAGATTATTTACATTTTCATCTCTCTATCAAATATCAACTTACTTTCGAAAATCTGCTTTCAATATTCAATGCTATTTACTTTGTGTCCAGTATGTACTTTCTCTTAATATTTGATGCTTGATGCCCCTCCTTGAATGCCCTGTCTATGCAAAACCTTAGTCACTGTCAACCATTCTCATAGCTCCCGTGCCCTTTATTTATAGGTGACATCTTATAACCCTGCAGCAACTCCTTCCAGTTCTTTAGACTATAAGGGAAGAATTGTTGAGTCAAACTATCGTCTTCAAACATCTACAGAGCTGCTAAAAGTATTAAATCGGATCTGGAGTTTGGAAGAACAGCACGCATCCAATATATCATTAATAAAAGTATTGAAAACAGAGGTAGACCATGCTCGTGGCAGGATAAAAGAGTTGCTTCGAGATCAACAAGCTGATCGGCATGAGGTGGATGACTTGATGAAACAGATAGCTGAAGATAAACTAGTGAGAAAGAGTAAGGAACAGGAACGGATTCATGCTGCTATTCAGTCCGTGAGGGATGAGCTGGAAAATGAGAGGAAGTTAAGGAAGCGATCAGAGAGCCTACATAGGAAGTTGGCTCGGGAGCTTTCTGAGGTTAAACAGTCTCATTCTAATGCTCTGAAAGAGTTGGAAAGAGATAGGAAATCGAGGAAGCTTTTGGAGGACCTATGTGATGAATTTGCCAGGGGAATAAAAGACTACGATCAGCTGGTTCGTGGTTTAAAACAGAAATTAGACAAGGATTGGGCTGAAGGGGCTGATTACGATGGTCTGATTCTCCAGATATCTGAATCATGGCTTGACGAACGGATGCAGATGAGCGTAGAAGCAGCCCAACATGGTTTTTCTGGGAAGAATTCAATAGTGGACAAGTTAAGTTCTGAAATAGAGACTTTCCTACAAGTTAAAAAAATGAATGCAACTAAGACTTTTGGTAATCTGTTGCCAAGGGATCGTCGTCGAAATTCACTAGAGTCTGTCCATTTGAATGAGGCTGGAAGTGCACCTCAAGACATGGGTGATGGAGAAGATTCTGCAGATAGTGATTCAAATTGTTTTGAGCTGAACAAACCGAGCAACA
>JAYMTB010001282.1:0-11220 GCA_036897585.1 Francoa sonchifolia
ATATGTGCTGCTTATGACCGCGGCTAGGCCTGAACATAGAAGGATTGATGTTGTTGCCATTAGGGTTGATCCCATTATCACGTTTCTTAGTGTTTGGACTGCCAAAATGTTCTTCTTCTCATTGTCCTGTTTTATCATATTCAAATTCAATTGGATCAGAGTAATTTTCCTTAACAAAACAAGTTTTGTATAAGTAAAAAATTTACGAAAATCAATCCACATTTATAAGTGCTAGTCTAGATATTTTAAAAATCTCTTTTCGCTATAGTACATACAATGTCTTAAACATATAAATAATTTTAAATAGAGATTGACTCGATTTACAAATATTTTCCTGTAATTTTTTTCTTATAGATTTGCAAATGCATAATTCTATTACTTTCTGCTAGTGATTAGTTTAATTTTTATCTAAAAAAATTCTTTAATTTATTTTTTCCTTTTATTATCCAAATTTTAAATTAAAATAGATGAGAAAATCGTTTGAAATTTGTATATATAGTTAATGAAAAATAAAGAAATTAAATATGTGACAAAATTAAAATCCACACCAAAAAAAGAGAGAAAAAAATTTGGTGTGGTGATGGTGGCAACCACATATGAACCAACTTTATGACAAATTAATTTGGAAATTTTGACACCTAGTAATAATAACAAAAGTATAAAACAAATATATGGGGTGAGTCTAAATTGCACTAAAACATTTATTCCAAAAGTTCCACTACTTCATGCATGGGATGGTGACACTTGTGAAATCATTAGTCATGCCACATTTAATTAAATTTTGTGTTATATTTTTAAAATAATTATTTTTGGGATTATATAAACAGGATTACTCCTTTTCTCAAAAAGGAAATTTTTGCTTAGGGAGTTCATATTTTAGTTGAAAATTTCGATTTTATTATTATACTTAGACGTCTCTTACTAATAAGTGGTGTAATTACGCAAACTCCTAAAATACACTAAACCTTCTCTCTTACCATTAAGTATGGTGTGATTACACAAACTCCTAAAACACACTAAATCTCTTCTTTAAACTCTTAACTCATGTTTCAAGGATTCCAAATTGTAACTTCAAGATAAGAAATTCGCACATATTGTTATGTTTTGAGACAATGACGTACTATATTAGGTATCTTGCAAAAAGCTTTTTATGAGTGGTTTACGGATTCATTGATAAGGATCAACAATTGATTGAAAGATAAGGATCAACAATTGATTGAAAGAAAGTGGAAATGTGAAGTATGAGGTGAGCAAAAGATGAAATAATGGTCTTGAAATTGAAGAAAAAGGCTTTAAAAGTGGAATTAACAATGTCCATGAATCTTTGTTTAATAAAGCTTGAATATCTAATAATGTTCATCATCTTGTTCCTTCTAATGACAAATTTGACATCTGAATGTCAAATCCTTGCACCATATTAATTCTAGGGTAGAAACAAAAAGTGCAAAAAACTAGTAATTATCAATTTCTACTCCACTGCTTCACTGACGAAATAGGTTTTGGAGACAAAAATTTATGAACACAAATATTTTTGTCTCCTATCTTTAAATATTCATCAAATTAGTTCAAAACTAACTTTAGCGATAAAAATTGCAGTCTTTAAATAATTTACACATTAAAAACTATAATGGAAAAACAAACTAGGTGAAATGAACAAGAACACTTAAAACCCTTATTAAAATACACATTAGTAAAACTAATTTATCCTTTAAAATAAAAAATAAAAAATAAAAAAAGCTTACAACAATCATCCAGACAAGAAACAATATGTAGCGTACCCAAATTGTTTTTTTAAAACAAGATTAAATAAGACACACATTTAGAAATATGGTTACCTTCATAATGGCCAAGACCCAGAAACGTCGTCCATTAGAGTTAGTTCCAATAATCGTAGTGAGTGGTTGTGTGCGGACCATAAGCCATAAGTAACCATGATATGAAATCATAACCAAAAACCCTAATGGTATTAATATAACATCCAAATAACACATTCTCCATTCCATATTTCTCTTTTTCCCTTTCTCTTATAGCTTCACCTTATCACTCCTCTTATAGTTTTTCTTCTTTATAGTATTATACACATACACTAAAAATGTATATGGACGTAATTGAATGAGCAATTCATGCACACAAAAAGTGAGAAAAAGAGGACAACCCTAAAATAAATAAATTACAAGATTAGTTTTTGATATAGTTAGTGTTTGTCCCATTTTCCACCAATCCATATTGATAATGCATAACTTTTCATTCAATTGGCCAAACTTATTAAAGAGTGAAAATATGACTAGGCACTTTAACAGGGTGAAACATGTGTGAGTATGTTACCGTCCAGACGGTTGAAATGAAATTAATATACACGTGAAGGGTAGTATTAGAATATACATATTGTGGTTATTATCTATCAGTTTAGATTTTTTGATTAAACGGTAGTTCAACATAGTAACAAAGCCCGTTTCCTATCAAAAGACTTGTGGCAAACCTCGAAATTACCAAAGTATAATGTGGTGAGCACTAGTGTTTATGTGCAGAGCTTGTTAAAATGAAGTTTGCTTAAACATGTGAAGGGGGAGTATTAGACCATGAAATACATATTGGTTTTATTACTTATATTAGCTTAAGTTTTTGCATTCATCCTATTACAACAAAGCATGCATATAAATAAGAAAATGCATTTACCCTCCGTTTGAATGGAGAATATTGAGTTACGTTAGGATTTCAAATAATAAATAATTTGAAAATCTTGTATTTTAAATTTTGAATTTTCACATTTTAAATATTTTGGTTTACTAAAGATTTTCCATCCGAAAAGAGGAAAATACTAATATGATTATGGGTGAAAAAAAATTACAAAAAACAAAAAATCTATTTAATGCAATCTATAATTTATATTTTTTTATGCTGCAATAAAAAAAATTATATAAAATTGTGAAATGGAATATGTCTAAAAGAATAAAATTTCAAATTTTGGTAAGAGATGAAATTCATGAAATTTTCATGTGACTCATGAATGATTGTGTTTTGTTCCCTAAATTCTGGATTAGAGACGTTTCATTAACATATATGTTTATTAATATATAAACTCATATTTAGGTTATGCTATATAATGTGAAATACTCGTGTACGAAACTCTCTCTTAGTGATACTCGTCATAAGAAAATGGTGTTTATCTTCATAAATATCATTATTATATAAAGATGTAACGGCTCGTCATACTCTAGTATATATAAGAAATCGAGTTTTCATGTGATTTAAAGTTGTTAAATTTGTCATTTATATTTGAACGGTCAACTCTATTAATTTTTTGGAAAAATGATCAAAGTAATCTCAAAAATGTTATGTTAAGATCGAAAGGAGGTTTGGGACATTTTAATCTTTTATTTAAACTTTTTATTTTTTCAATTTTGAAAGAAATATATCAGGGTTGAACACTCAAACACGATAGAAACTATAAATGAATTCAATGCAAATCTTTTAAATTGCAAAAATCTCTTTGTAGTTCTCTTACACAACAAAACTGCAAATTGCAATTAACCCGTGAATGAAACAAAAGTTCACAAGTATGATCTTTGTAAATATGGTCCGCTATTATTTATTTTAAAATAAGGACAATCACTTTACTTTGGAAAAAGATATATGACAAATAAGTTTTATCAAGTATATAAAAATAGAGATGCAAACTATGAAATCTTACATTGGAAAAATATAAAAGATTATTATGATCCTATTACCAAATAATTTGGACTTAAATATTTTGAAAAAAATGAAAGTATTGATCCGTTATCAATAGATTGCTTAAAACAGTGGAACAGACCCGAATTATTATACAAAGATTCTTTATCGACTTAAAGAAAAATGAAAGAAAGTCTTTTTTAACAATGAACTCAAAATTTGTGACAAAAAGTCATTCGTTAACTAAAATTCACATAACATTCAATTGATATTGCTTTAGATCTTCTTTTTTTTCTCTTCTTTTTATCTGTTATAGCTTGTCTCAGTTTCAACCCCTAACCCACCCGTAATCCACATTACTCTTAATCAATATGACTTGATTTTAATTCAAAATCTGTTAAAATATGTTATACATATTAGGTTTATAATTATTTTAAGTTTTTTTATTAATTAGTAGTTCAATACGGTAAATTCAACCCTAATACTTCTCATTTAAAAATTAGCGCAAAGTAAAAATAGGACCCATTAAAATGAAATTGGCCAAGAAAGTGTTAGACTAATTATCTATAAGCTTAAATTTTTTTTTCAATAATTTAAGATATTAATTCATAATTATACGAGTGGAACTTAAGTTGGGAGGTGTTAGGGAAGGAATATTCACAAAAGATATCCAAAATGATACAGTAGTAATGGGGTACCTAAAGAAGTGGGATGATGACCTACCTACCATATCAAAACATAATTGAAAAATCCAAAAAAAAATCAATTATATGTCCATAGTGGTCCAACAAGAAATGACATCAAATTCAACATCATAACCAAAATTAATTAAAAGGACAGCTTCTAAAAATGCACACATACACATCATAGTTACTTAACATAGAGCGACAGCTTTAAGTGAATCTCCAAGTCATATATATATTTATTATTATTATTATCATTTTCGAGAATGGAAGTTTTTTTTTATTCATCATTTTGGCGAGAGTAATCTAATTTATATTTCAATTCATTAGAATTTTCGGATCTGATTTGTAATTTTCGAATTATTGAAAATTTAGCATGAAAACAAATATGTGATAGTAGTACTAACATGTTGCAAATAATATATATATATATATATATATTAGAATTTATTCTTAATATTGTTTATTTCTAGTATATTCTTAAAGTAATTAATATCATATCTCGTATTATTCTGAACAAATCAAATAGGCTTCATCATTTAATACTAGATTTTATATTTATTGACTCAATATACAAAACCTTTAATCCTAATTCGTGGATTCATCACTTGGGACTAATTTGGTATTATGTAGTTGCTTCTAAAAGCTACTTTTAGAATTGATAAGAAATATTTATTTGTCTAAAATTAAATAACAAAAATATTTATTTTAGTAATTCTCATTCATAATTTTTTGAGATCCATAAATCACGCTCATAAATATGATAAAGATATGTTACGTGTGAGCGCGAGTTTACTATTTTTTTCTTATTTAACTTTTGAATAATTAGCAAAATAAAGTGGTATATTTACAATTTTATATTTCCATAAAGTTAATAATTATTGAATTGGTCAGTTCTACTTTCATTAAAATATACACTTTTTTCTCTTAAAATTATTTTTGTGTACGAAAAGTACTTTAAATATTTTTATTTACCTCTCTAACCTGACTTTAAATTTGTATTACTGGAGTTTTTATAATCAACATCTCTCGCAATATTAATATTAATGAGATCTATATCTCTCCTATAGATATTAGATATAAAAATAGGTAAATTTATATTCATTTAGTTTATTAAAAACTGGTTTTAAATTAGTATTTGGTAAAAAAATAAAAGTAAAAATTAATTTTTAAAGGCTAGTTTGATATTACTATAATTTTTTAAAAACTGTTTTTAGAAGTTATTTTTAAAAGTTGTTTTAAATTGGTGTTCGGTAGAATAAAAAGTAAAAAATAATTTTGAAGTATTAGGTGTTTTGTAGACAATTAGTTGAAGTGGTTAATTCCATTTTAGATACTATTGGGAATTGAAATAAATTTAAATGTGTGTAATAATACAAAATACAAAGGTGACTAATGACATTTTACAAAAGAAAACTGAAACAGTTTTTAAAAGCACTTCTCCTCTAATTTATAGAAGAACAAAAACAAAGAAAAAAAAAAAAGAACTTACTAGCTCTTGCTGCTTTTCTTTTTTTCAAATGTTATTTCTGCTTTTTTTTTTTGCCAAAGAAATAAAACAACTCCCAAATTCATTCTAGGTGTTTGTGACAATTAATTAAAGTGATTAGTTTATGTAAAATGACTATTTTAGATATCATTACAAATTTAAATAGATTTAAATATGTAATAATACAATTGATAATTGATATTAATGACATTTTAAAAAAAATTGAAACACTTTTACAAACATCTTACCCTAATTTCTAAAAACATCATAAAAACAAAAATAACCCACTAACTTAAGTTGTTATTGTTTTATACCAAACATCACTTCTATTTTTCTTTTCAAAAAAAAAAAAACAAACCCCAAATTTCTTAGGATGAGTTTGGGTTTTTTTTTCTTTTTTCTTTTTGTGTCTATGCTTTTTTTCCCAACTAAAAGCAAAAATGGTATTTGGTAAAAGATAAAAACAGGCCGAGTTAGTGGTTGATTTTGTTTTGTTTTTTTTTGCGCTTTTTGGAGCTTGGGAAAAAATATTTTAAAAATTAGTTCATTTTTTTTAAATGTCATTAATACCTTTTGTCTTTTGTATTATTACATATTTAAATCTATTTCAATTATTTAAAATAGTTATTTTTCCCAAATTAATTACTTTAATAATTATTTATCAAATAACTACTAATTAAAAATTATTTTTTATTTTTTATTTTACCAAATATCATTTTTTTAAATTACAACTTGGGGCTATAGTTTTTTATCTAATATTATTTATTCAGTTAAAAATTGCAATCACATGAAGTTTTTCTTGGAGTTATAAATTACATCACAAATAAATGAAATAAAGTTGAAATGTAAGAGATCCATATTTGACTATTCAAATTATTTGCATTGGAAACCAACCATTTATTTCTACCTGAAATAACTGAATTTTTTCAATAAATTATTTATTTAAAACTGTACTCCAAATGTCAGTCCCATACAAATTCACAATTTTGAGATCCAAAACCCTAAATATGTGCTTACACTAACTTCAGACCAAACTTCATAAAACTTAACAACTTAAACAACTATATATTTATTTAATATAAATTTTTGTTTCCAATATGAGAAATCTCATTGCATATTTAAATGAGTACGGAAATTAAGTATAATTTATACTATCAACTTTTTTTTTTATTAATAAATAATTAGAATTTAAGAAATTTAAAATAGTTGAGATGTAAGTTCAATTGGAAGAGATTGTATTGGACAATAAAATAAATCATATTGTTACAAAATAGCTAATATGAAAATATCAATGTTACAATTCAAGAAACTAATAAGAGTCAGTATTATTTGATATGATATTTACAAACGCTTATTTCATATAATCTCTATCATTCACGCCAATCGACTCATTGTTGTATATGTAATCATGGTAACTCACTTAGATATTATTTGCAATCATCTTTTTATAATTGGGATTACAGGTCTCGCATCATTTAGACTAGATCGATTGCAAATATCTCGTATAACACCCAAAATTACTTACACCAACCATTTTTATCCATTTAGATGCAATATTTGTCTATTAAAAGACTAATAAAGCTAATTAAAAAATAAAACTAGTCTACTTAATGGATTCATTATGACAATTAGTAAAGTGATACTTTCTAACATAAGATTCTCAAACACGTATTTCTCACTCTAAATTTGGAAATAAAGTAAACCCTATTACTCCGGTGATTAAAAAACAAAATGACCACTGGAAACATTTGTTAATATTTATATATATATATAATTAATTCAAGACCAAAACTTGTATAAATTCAAACCTACTACACAAACACAAACTAACCAAACCATTCATCACCACCCACAAAAATGGATTCAAAAAAGTCCAACAAAATTAGGGAAATTGTTAGACTTCAACAAATCCTAAAGAAATGGAGAAACAAAGCAACCTCATCAACCAAACCCACCACCACCACCACCGGTAGCTCTAAGAGTGTGAAGTTTTTAAAAAGAACGCTCTCATTTACAGACAACATCCCAAAAGGGTATTTAGCAGTTTGCATAGGAGAAGAAGAACAAAGATTCATAATTCCAACATCATATTTGGGTCATGAAGCATTTCGTGTTTTGTTAAGAGAAGCTGAGGAAGAATTCGGATTTAATCAAGTTGGAATTTTGAGAATTCCTTGTGAGGTTTGTGTGTTTGAGACTATAGTGAAGATTGTTGAAGAAAATAAATGTGAGATTAATGGAATTTGTTCTTCACAAAATTCTATTACTCATTCTCAACATCCACAAAGTCCTATGTGTAGATAGGTTCTTTGATTTTTGTAGGGTTTTTCTTTTTCTTTTTTGACCAGATAGGGTAGTGTCATTCGCGGAACAAGGGTCATGTGGTACAATATGCTAAGAGACAATATTAGTTGAATTAGCAATAATGTTGTAAGAGATAGATTTTTTAATTTATGTATAATTAGATACATGTTGAGTTTTACTTTGGAACTACCAGAATAATGGAAAAGAGATGCATTATCTTCTTGTTTCTATTTTTTATATATTCTATGTTCAATTGATATATATATTAAATTTGTAAAACTAATCAATCAACATTACTTTATATGTCGAATGCTTTTTATTCTTTTAATATTATTACTTTTGCTTTTTACTTGCCTATACTAACCACGAATAATTACCCATTGCACCTTGTAGTCAAGCTTGATTTCATAATTTGCGCTTTACTTTTTGACATTTTTGAATTACTCGGGATTATGTTAAAACAAATTCAAAAATTGTGAAAACCAATAGAGATTTAGACTATTCTTGTCCTTTTACTTTTTTTCCAGAAAAATTAAGGGAAAATCCTGATTACATTAACAATTGAAAAACAATATATATTTAGAGTTTTTTTTTTTTTTTTTTTTGTAAATTATAATTACTTGGTTATAAAAATTCATTTGTTTTTCTAACAATATTTCATCATATCTAAAATGATAATTTTATACAATTTAACTAATAACAAATAATTCTAAAATCAACTTTAAACCTTTTTTTATCAAACCAAAATATCAACTAGCTCGAATAATTAAATGCAAATTTTAAATGGCATAGATGTCTTTGTGAATTAAGCATACGGCAAAGGTAGAAAATGTAATTCTCTCTTTTGTTTATTAAGAGGCAAGCAGTTGTGTTAACAATGGAATTTCTCCTTTTCAGCAACGCCGATGAACAACCCTTAAAACTCGAACAAATTGGCTAAGATATCAACCGATGCAATGCCTTCTCCAAATCCGGTATACAAACAAGCATACATATTCATCGCTTGCAATCACATCCTCCGCAAATCCTGCGCAGAATTGCCATCACAAATTCACGCCTTCTCCATCCATATTCAATCCCCCACTTCACAGCAATTCAGCATCCTACCAATTGTAGCACACCAACAATACATCACCACTTTCATCCTCTACACCCTCTAGAATTTTTTTTCGGGCACAAAATTTTCCTTGTGACGGTAGGTGCAATGCTTGTTTCAAAGATATTGATGCCAAAGGATTTTCCTATCGCTGTTACAAGTGCAACTTCTACCTGCATAAAACGTGCATCACTCATTCCAACCTTTGATTACAAACGACATGTTGATCATTGTTTACATCTCTTCAAGAACATAAATGTTGACAAAGCAATGGTTATATATACAGATGTGTAAAGTGTAACTACAATATCCATTCTCAGTGCCTTGCATTGCTAAGTAAAATTAAGCATAAATGTCATATCGACAAGCTTGTTCTTAATCAAGATGTTGTGGAAGATGAATGAAAAAGGTGTGAATATTACTGTGATGTGTGAGAACAAAAGAGAACCGAGACTAGCTGTGTATTATTGTGAAGAATGTAAATTCATTGCTGAGATTGAATGTGTGGTTCCTTATGTGATTGATACCTATATCAATTGAAACACAGGCTGCTACAAAAAATCAAGGAGATTGAAGAGATCAACTCAGAGGTGATGATCATCAACTCAGAGGTGATGATCTTATTCGAAAAATTGGAGAATTTGATGCCAAAAGTATGGGGTGAAGATGAAAACATGTATCATCAGCAATATCGAGTTTGAAGAAAATCTGTAAGTGAAGATATAACCATGTTTCTTTCATATCGTAATTAGGTTAATATAGAGTAGGGTTAAAGCTCGAAGTTCAATGGTTCTAGCATATTCTTTGGCGCCCGAAATTAAGTTTCTCATGGCCCTTAAACTTAGACGTCTATTCTTTGGGGCCATTTTTTCAAAGTAGGCCTTAGTGTTCATCTTTATAGTCTTTTGGACATTTATTCAAAGTTTTGGGGCATGTCTCAAATCTTACTCTAATAGTAGGTTTATCCTAAATAAAATATCGATATTTTGTAACATTTTACCACTAAATGTGTATTAGTGTAAATAACAACACTTACAGCAAGTGCAAACAATAATTTTCCGTAAATTAGCCTCCCTCTTACAAGCAACTCAATTCAGGAATGTGATTCGTAAGCTAAAAGTAAATCCAGGGTTTTTCTCAAATTGACCGGATTTGGAGAAAAAAAACAAAAAAAATAATCATGCCGACAAAAATAAAACAAAAATAATCATCTCGCCCTTGTGAAAAGCGAGATTGAACTATCTAGTCTCTCAAAAAGACTGGTGGTATATGTAGTTGGATAACTCAGCATTTCTAAGCAGAGAGATTCCCAATCTCGCCTCTAGCAAAGGCAAAATACCTAATTCTGTCTTATTCTTGCCAAGATACATATTTTCTGTTCTTTTTGTTCCTCAAATCTAACTTGAATCAAATTCTTTAATTTTGAGCTCCAATGATCTCAGGCCAAAATTATCAAACCTTGAGTGAAACACAAGCACATTACTGTTAAATTTATAAGCCAAAATGTGTCAGCTCACCAAGATGATCAAAAGTCAAAGAAACAACTCAAGTAAATCTCAGACATGGAATTGAAAAAAGCAACTGAAACAATAGTATACCATATTTATCTAAACTGAAAGAAAACAAATCAATGAAAATCCAAAATGAAAAGATTTTAAGTCACTTTAGTAGTTTTATTTGAATATTCAGAGACTTTATAAATAAATAGTGTGCTTTAAATTAACCTAAACTAGATTTGCTATAGTAAGACAACAAAATCAAGCACAATTATCATCTATTATTCTCAAACATTTAAAGAAACTGAATTTCCACCAACATTTTGTTTGTTCCTGATTTCTATTGATTTATTCAATTTACTAAATTCTATAGGAATCACTTAATTTCGTCATAAAAAGAATCATTTAAATTTTGTGAGATTCTGATAATGGAACAGATTGAAATGTACTTGTGCTTACTAGACCAGCTTCAAAGATAAACAT
>JAYMTB010001283.1:0-11220 GCA_036897585.1 Francoa sonchifolia
TTCATGATGTGGGTTTTGTTTTGAATGAGTTGTAGATGATTTGATGATATGGGTTTTGCTTTAAACATAGTTTGTAATCTGGGTTTGTGCTTTGAAAGAGTTTGGAAATTTCAGTGTTTGATGTTTGGAAGTATTTGATGTTTTTTATTTGAATTTTGGAGTTTTGGGTATACCAATGGAAAAAATGGTCAATTGGTTTGCCTGAAAGATAGGAGGAATTATTTTGGTAAGAAAGCTTAATAGAAGTTTTTGGGTGTAAGCGAGTGAATCAATTAGAGAGTGAGTGTTGGTTACTAATTATAGAAAATTCAGATGGCATCTCCGAATTCTTCTCCTTCTGATATATCACCATCTTCTGCCACCAGTCCCCCGCCAATGCCTTCCACCGTTAGTCCTCCACCCCCTCAGCCACCGCCACCACAGTCATCTCCTCCTCAAAGTCCTGAGACAACTTCTCCGACTTCTCAGCCCAATGTGGATCCACCAGAGCCAGCACAACCTTCCACTCCGACGCCACCACCTCAATCCCCACCGGATACGACAGCTCCTCCTCCTAACGGTACAGCCCCTCCCCCGCCACCTGTTGCATCATCACCCCCTCCTGAAAATTCACCTCCATTGGCACCAACAAGATCACCTCCTCCACCTCAAACTATTGCACCTTCATCCCCACCACCTCAAACTATTGCACCGTCATCCCCACCACCTCCGCCTCCACCCGCATTAAGTCCGCCAGTGAGTTCACCACCACCATCCAGACCATCTGAGAGTCCGCCACCAGCACAACCATCATCAGAGCCCCCAAAAAGTTCACCCCCTCCACCAACATCCGTGCCACCCCCTAAATCATCTCCACCTCCTCCATCAGCACCAACTCCTCCTGAAAATTTACCTTCTCCGCCTTCACCAACATCTACCAATCTGTCGCCACCGCCTCCTACTCTGCCTAGTTCTCAGCCCACACCTCCACCTTCCAATTCTCCTCCAAAATCATCTCCCCCACCACCCATAATAGCATCCGCACCACCTCCAACCGCACCTATTTCTCCCTCCCCAAGTTATCAAATTCCAAGCCCTGTAGCAGAGAAACCGAGTACTAATCACTCTTCTCCCGTTGCACCTGAAAGTTCAAACCCATCAGGCAATGGGGCCATTGGAACTGGGGGTATAATAGCTATTGGTGCAGGAGGAGGTGTGCTAATAATTATCCTTATTGGATTGGTTATTTGGTGCATGAGCAAGCGAAGGAGAAAAACCTCTCAACTCAACGGGGGACATGTAATGCCGGCTCCTTTCAGCTCCTCCGTGGAAACAGGTATATTTAACTCTTATATTTAGTATGTTATCATATGCAGTAGCTTATTTCTCTCTCCTATTTCTGAATAGTTACCAAAACCCTTTTTGTTCCACCTATGAATTCCACTATTAGAAAACAGTCTTTTAGTATCAATCAAGTAACAGTGATCCATATCATATTGTATTATGATAATTTGGTGTCCATTTTTTCACGTTATGAGTTGCAATGGATACATGACTACAAAAACATTATTACTTATAAATAATCCAGGAGTATATTAGGGACTTTGAATATCTTAATTTATATCTTCACCCATTTTCCTTGGCATAGCTGAAATAGTGTTAAACTCTGTGTTTTTGAAATTGAGGTGACGGAGATAAATTAATTTGTTACTTTCCTCCAGATTCCTACGTTATAAAGGTACATTCTTCAGCTCCACTTGTAGGAAGTGATTCTAGCAGAAACAATTTTGCGCATTCACCAGGAGAGCCAGGTGGATTAGGAAATTCAAGGTCATGGTTTACATATGAAGAACTTTTCAATGCCACAAATGGATTTTCTGCTGAGAATTTATTGGGGCAAGGTGGATTTGGTTATGTATATAAAGGAAACCTACCAGATGGGAGAGAGGTGGCAGTAAAGCAGCTAAAAATTGGTGGGGGCCAGGGGGAGCGAGAATTTAAGGCTGAAGTTGAAATTATTAGTCGCATTCACCATCGCTATTTGGTTTCACTTGTCGGTTATTGCATTTCTGATAACCGAAGAATGCTTGTCTATGACTACGTCCCAAACAGTACCCTTTATTTTCATCTCCATGGTAAACAGACAACTTGATCTTGGAAGGAGTGTTTTGTGATAACATGTCTTGAATCTTATGAACTTCTCTTGTTTTAAATTTAGGACAAGGTAGGCCAGTTCTTGATTGGGAAACACGTGTTAAGGTCGCTTCTGGTGCAGCTCGTGGAATAGCATATCTCCATGAAGACTGTAAGTTTTACTCTGTCCCTGCATTTTATAGCTATTCGATACATCTCAAATACAAGTTTAGCTAAGGATTGAGCTCCAACATCCTGATCAGATCATGATGGTTTAGCCAAGTAATACTAGTGTATTTTTAGAAGCTGCTCAGGAGTACACTTTTAGTTTGTTGTCACTGTGTCACTTATGTTATTTTATCTCATGCATTTGGCAGGCCATCCTCGTATCATCCATAGGGATATCAAGTCATCAAATATTCTCTTAGACAACAACTTTGAAGCTCGGGTATCTACAAGTTTTCCTCAAACTAAAAATTTATCGTACCCCTTGTGAAGATTATGCCTTTACAAATGATCTGTTCTACGCTTACAGGTTTCAGACTTTGGGCTCGCTAAATTAGCTCTTGACGCAAACACGCATGTCACGACGCGTGTTATGGGAACTTTTGGGTAGGTGCTTATTTTTCGTTTGAATATACCCAAGGAATTAGAGAGTATGTGGTTATACATCTAAATATGTAATATGCCGGTTGATTTCAGATACATGGCCCCTGAATATGCGTCGAGCGGTAAATTGACAGAGAAATCTGATGTATATTCTTTTGGTGTTGTGCTTTTGGAATTAATCACTGGACGGAAGCCTGTCGACACATCCCAACCCATGGGGGATGAGGGTCTAGTTCAATGGGTAAATTCATTTGCCTAAAACTCAAATATTACTTTTCTGCTAAACACTTTCTTAACCAATAGTCTAAAATCGACAACCCACTTCATCTTTCAGGCTCGACCTTTGCTAAATGACGCAATTGAAAATGAGAGATTTGAAGGTTTAGCTGATCCCAGACTCGAAAATAACTATGTGGCAACTGAAATGTTCCGAATGATTGAAGCTGCTGCTGCTTGTGTGCGGCATTCAGCTACCAAGAGGCCAAAGATGGGACAGGTAATATATAGAATTTATCACATAAATCTCGGCTAGACACTATATGGGAATTGTCCTAATAATCATGCTTGTGCTTATCAGATTGTAAGAGCTTTCGATAGCTTAGCTACATCAGACTTAACCAATGGCATGAAAGTCGGGGAAAGTGAAGCATTTAACTCTGCTGAACAATCTGCAGAAATCAGATTGTTCCGCAGAATGGCATTTGGCAGTCACGAGTACAGTACAGAATTTTTCAGCCTAAGTAGCCAATAAAGATCAACAAAGAATCGGTACATATTCAAAGAGAGATTAACACGCCTTTGATCGCGAGGGGTTTTGATATAAAAAGCCCAAGTTTTTTCAAACCAGGCTCAGCCAATACCATCAGATTCTTGTAATTAGTCTCCAATTTATTTATTTTTCGTTGTAATTAGCATTCTCGTAATATATCTTCTTTGCTTATACATGTTCTGTGACTTATTACATAATCACATGATCTCGAGTTCCAATCAAATGCAACAAAATTTGATGACTCTTAACACCCTAATACAGATACACAGTAACGCGTTTATACAACGAAAAATATTAGAAAAAATATTATTTTGAACTAAAAAAATGCTTATAATTGGAAGGAAAAAACAAAAGACGAGACCAAATTTAAATATTTAAATTACCCAATAATTTAAAAACAACATCTTTGCATGTGTATAAAGAAAGACAAATCTACTAATATAATAACTAAGAAAAATAATGTGATTTTCAATTTTAATTATGATTTTTTATTTCTAATAAAAATAAAAACAAAATTCAATTTTCCTTAAAAGAATCGAATTTATAGATGAATATGTATAGGTGTATGTATAGGTGTGTGTATATATACCATTTTTCCTTCTCGTCTTTCTCCATCGTTTTCATGGCACAGCTTCAATTGGATCAGGTGAAACAGCTTTATGACATTTTCAAGCGTTTCGACATGGATTCCGACGGCAGCTTGACCCAGCTTGAACTCGCCGCGCTTCTCCGATCTCTAGGGCTCAAGCCAAATGGCAATCAATTACATGATTTGTTGGCTAATATTGACGCTAATAGTAATGGATCGATCGAATTTGATGAATTGGTCAACGCTATTATGCCCGATATGAATGAAGAGGTTTTGATCAATCAGGAACAGTTATTGGAGGTTTTTCGATCGTTTGATCGGGATGGGAATGGGTATATAAGTGCGTGTGAGCTTGCTGGATCTATGGCGCAAATGGGTCAACCTTTATCGTATCGTGAACTTTCAGAGATGATGCGAGAAGCAGATACGAATGGCGATGGTGTTCTTAGTTTTGATGAATTTGCTTCGATTATGGCGAAATCTGCTGCTGATTTTCTTGGAATTTCTGTTGCCTAATTTGAAGGTATGAAGATTCATATCAATGCAATGGCGCCAGTAAATATTGGGTCCCAATTAATCATATAGGACCTGCAAAATGTAAATTCATTTGTTTTATGACTTTTTCAATTTGTTATTGGTTTCAATTTCATGTGTTAATTGGGGTTTTGTGATTTAGGGTTTCATGGCAGATGAATGATGAACATGATTTATTCTTGTGCTTGTGTACAATGATGTTCATAGATTTCTTGTAAAGAATTGTGCAGATTTTTGTGTTTGCAGTTTGATCTAATGATAATGTTTCCATACTTCTTTCAAGTGTTTGATATTTTTCGAGTCATTTTGTGCAAATCTTATTGTTGGCAAAAGATTCATTTTCTTGCATCGGTATCCATATCTACAAGAATGTTTGAATTACATTTCGACAATAATACAAGATGTGCGATACAAGAGAATAAACATGTGGTTTTGTATGGCCAAAAATCAAGCAATGTGATACAGATGAACAATGCTTCTGTACATAGCTGTCTTGCATTCCTAATTTACACAAGGTGTTTACACAATCACAATTGAGGATCATGTGGGTATGTGACACTTATCTTTTCGACGCTTTGTTTTTGCTGCTGCACGAGCTGTGAATCCGACAGTTGTTGGCCGTAATGATCTTTGTCTCACCATATCACAGAACTCAGGATCATGTGATTTTCCTTCGTATCTTATCCATTGTATCATTCCATGGTACATGGGGAAAAACCGCATTTGAATTGCTGAGTATGAAAAGTAAGGAATTAGGGTTGCGATGATGACAAAAAGTTTGATGATCCAGAAAGACGGGGCTGGAGCAAGGGCTTCAATGAAGACTTTGTATGCTGTGGTAGAAATGGTGGGAGACATGGCTCCATATGCCAAGAGGAAGATATACCAGAGAGCAATTGAACCCCATATGGCAACATGTTGTATCAAAGTGAAGTAACTTATAGCTAATGCTAACTGTAAATTCACCACCCAAACAATGCATGTATACATTGTTGTCCCTACTATTTCCTTCCCAGCAACTTGTCCATCATGATCGAAGGCATGATGCTCCATAGCTTTTGTGCAGAAGAAGAAAATGACTACGGCGCTGAAAAATCCATTCACCATCCAGCTTAGTATTCGGCGCCAGCTGAAGAGGACATTCTGAACTCCTTCTTGGTACAACAAAGGAAACTGCCACATGAAAATGGGCAAACAATTATATCAACATCTATACAAAGATGACCGAAAAACCAAGGGTTGAATCCTTATATCACTGCTGAGTATACCTTTAGACAAAACCGAGCGGATACATCTTGGTCAAAAACTCCCATCACAATCACTGGAAGAGATGTGAAGAAGACATTAAAAAGGGACAAAAACCAGTCATTGTACACAGGTTGTGCGGAGAATGATGCATAAGCCTCATATAAGAAGATTGAGAAACCAAATGCGATGTTCTTGTAGAAAAAGTAGCATATCTGGCAACAAAAGAATGAGAAAGTCAAATGATCGTGTATGAAGGTTTTCACTCATTACAAATTCCCAAAAATTTGTCATTAACACATGCATGCACACATTACCATTGTTGAGATCCTTCTGTAACACCAATGACCATGTACAAGTAACAAGTACTCCAAATACCGAAACTGAGCAATTGCAATATCACTTGACATGACAGCCTGAAAGCAGTTCATATGTGAACATATATAAGAAAATAAGAAACTTTTACATGATTAAGCAAGAAATTTATATTAATCGGGAGAGCACCTGCATTCCTTCAACACCACTGATTCCAATCCCAATATCTGCTTCCTGAAGCATGCCTACATCATTTGCCCCATCCCCAATTGCTAAAGTTGTTTTCCCAGTTCCAGATTTGACCAATCTTGTAACCTGTGTTTGTTAATTTCAGTGAAAAGGGAAATACAAATCTTAAAACAAACATTTAACAGAACATTTTTAATAAAAAGCACACTTATAGAGCAGTAGCTAAAAGATTATAACTCACCAGTGCCTTCTGTTTTGGAGATGATCGGCAGCATATAACAGATGCACAACCAATTGCAAGCTTTAGAAATATGTTCTTCGTATCATCCTCCAAAGCATAAGTTAGGGACTTTCCATCAATGATCAAAGCAAATGCCTCGGAGTTTCCACTTGATGCTTCGAGCAGAGCCTTCCCTTCAGTTATTTGATGGAGGACACTACGCTTTGAAACCTAAAAGATGCTTCAACATGATATCATAGATATCATATGCCGTCTTTTATGACAGTCTTTTCTTCATATTTGAGAAAATAAATTTTAAAGTTCAAGATCTTTTCAATCTCAGTACTGAGAATATTGAATTAATCCACTTTCATTTAAGAGACCATTTTCGGACTCGTGTAAAATTTTCTGGAATTTGAATATTTTAAGAAATTATCAACTAAAAGTAAAACATAATTCTACCTTGGCGATGACAGACTTTTCTCCCTCTTTTTCTATTGCTTTTATTTCTGGAGTCTCCAAATTGATTACAATCTGCTTCATCCCTTGTCTAAGCAAACTACAAGCGAAACTGCAAATTGAAATATCTCAGTAAGAATCTTCAGTAATCATATAGATTAGACAACAAAGAATCTATATATATCATACCCAGAAATCATACCCAATATTGATGGCAGTTTCCATCTTGTCTCCAGTTAAAACCCAAATCTTAATTCCTGCTTGAGCAAGCTTGTCAATGCAATCAGGAACCTGAAAGGCACGACAGAAACAAAATCATTTTCTAGGTTAATCTCTATAATGTCAACATGTGATAAACTTTATTGTTACTTGAACCCACCCCATTCTGGAGTTTGTCCTCAACTGCTGTTGCGCCAAGAAGAATTAGATCTTTCTCAATGGTTTCTGTCACTTCTTCAATTAATGCTTCCCGATCAACATTAACTGAATTCTTCGCCTCAGTGATTTTCTTATTGAATTCTTCATATTCCTTTTCATCAAGTTCACGATAAGCAAGTATCAAAGTCCTCAGGCCTGCATCAGCATACTCATTTGTATGATCCCTAGTATCCTCTTCAAACTCCCTACCATTCGGGGCAAGCCTTTCAAACATAACACTGCATTGGGAAAAAAAAGTTGCTGGTTTTAGAATGCAATTAAAGTAAATTTAAGGAGTTAGCAGCGCATTCAAGGTTTCAAGATTGTCGTTGCTAACCTGTCAGCGCCTTTACAAAGTATTAGTAATTTTCCCTCCTCAGTTCTGACTATCACGGACATCCGCTTTCTCGAGCTGTTAAACTCCAAGACATTTAATAGCGTGTACAACCTGCAAAAAGGAAATTATCCACTAAAGATATTGTATTTCACAGGTTAAGCATTGGTTTCATATAAGAGTCTCCCAACATGCATATGGGAATTCGAAAGATACACATCAAGAATAAGGTGATGTGGAGAGTAATTGCAAGTTGCAACCTGTATTCTAGCAGGCACAAAATACTGATTGGAATTGTTTAATATTACGCATTTATGAGAAATTTGTTTATTAGTATACTTGGTATTTAAGTCACAGCAGAAGTACCGACCTTTCAACTTTCTTCCCTGTCTCTCTGTCCAGCTCGTGCACTGAGATACTTGTTTGTGTTCTTTTGTAGAATTCAAAGCCCACTTCTCTAGCTGCAATTAAAAATGCAGCTTCATCTGGTGACTCAGCCTCATATGAAATCTTCTCAGAGTTTCCTTCATCCACTTCAGGTATGGCTGTATGACAGAGTGCTAATAAGCGAAAAAACTTCTGGATGACATCTGCTCTAGGCTCATTCAACCAGTTTCCATTCATAATTCTCTCATCCTTGAAATTAAAACCTTTAATAGGTGGTGTATCAGTACAATCCTCATCGTAGTCCCCACCATTTACCTTGTCCTGAAGTGGTGATCCTTTCCTTCTATCCACAGCCCTCTCAA
The DNA here is from genome assembly GCA_036897585.1 of Francoa sonchifolia. NCBI lineage: Eukaryota > Viridiplantae > Streptophyta > Magnoliopsida > Geraniales > Francoaceae > Francoa > Francoa sonchifolia. The sequence continues at coordinate 8,542 of JAYMTB010001283.1, forward strand.
CCTCTGTAATACCACGGCCATAAGCTGTACCAGCCACAGAGCACTTGATGAATTCCATTGAGTTGCATGTCAAAGTTCCTGTCTTATCGGAAAGAATCGTGTCAACTTGACCAAGTTCATCATTCAAGTTTGAGGTACGGGCATGTGCTGGTTTGTCAGTTTCCTCATAGTACATGTTAAGATCTTGATTAATGAAGATGCTTTGGAGAACTTTGACGATTTCTATTGAGACATACAAGGAGATTGGGATGAAGTAGCTATATAACATCAGGGCTGTCAGAAAGTGAAGAATCGATGCAGCTACTGCTTGTTTGGGATCAAAGTAAACTGTAGAATCGTCTGGTCTAAGATACCATCTTTTCATCTTCCCATTATCTATGTCATTTTCAGTTGCAATGCCAAAGAAAATAGACCCAACAAATGCCATTAAAAATATGATACAAAACAAGAAGTAGATAATTCGATCCATCTTCTTTTCGATTTTACTTCTCTTTGAAGGAGGTTTGGTAGAGTTTTGAAGAACCTTTGTGTCATGACCAGTGAAGACAACAGCCCCATATATGTAGTCTGTATTCCGGAGTTTTGAGTCTCTGAGGAGAATTTGCTGAGGAGTAAGGGGGTACTGTTGCTCTTCATACTCCATACTTCCGACAAAAGAGTATAAATTGGCATTTGGATCCTCACATTTAACAATAGTTTTAAAATCCCGGAAATTAGAATCCTCCTGCAAGAATGAGGTTACCTCCAATGATTGTTTCAACTTCAAGTTTGTCTCTCCGTCAAGATTCATGGTCTCAACATAGCAGATTGCATCTTCATAACTTGACGAAAGCAAGAGTAGATCTGCTGGAAAGAATTCATCCTTCTCCACCTTCACTATATCTCCTACTCTAAGATTCTTCCACTCAGTAGAACCAAAAACTCCATCACTCAGATATACTTTCACCTTTCTGTGGTTCACCTCAATATCCTAAAATAAACAAATTTTTGTTGGCTAATTTGACAATATATGAGCTTTCAATAATAGTGGTAAGTCAATTATGTAATCAGACTGAGCAAGCAAAAGCTATACCTGTTGATTTCGCCGCCAATCTTCAACACCCTCTTTTGCCATGGTCGCCCCAATAACAATTATAAGAGGAACAACAGCACTAACAGCTGAGTAAGGAGAAAGTGGAGTGAAAGACAGTATCCCTGTTACTAGAAAGAAAAAATTCGCTACTCTCCTAAATTGCTCAAACAAGGATTTAGGCAAGAATGTAGCAAGCGTATACTTAGTAGTCCTAACATAATTATCAACATAATCACGCGTTCTAGCTTCAAAACAATCCGGCTCGTTAACAAAAACAACCCTAGAATATCCGGGGCCTCCAATACTAGAATGATCACCCTTAAAAGATGCCTTCCCACATCTAAATGAATATATCTTGCTGAAATGCAGCTTATTCCTCCTCCTAACTCCCATCGATACCAATAATCAAAGAAACTAAAGCAAAGCCTAACCCTAAACTCAAAATCAAGAATTAGGGTTTTCACAAACGAAGATCAAATTGAAAGCAATAAATACAAAATAAACACAATCGAGCTAACAATCTTCAAAAATTCTCAATCCATGATAAGAATCAAATGAAATAGCGAAGAAGCTTCAGCATTTCACTTGAAAATGACGGCGCAAGCTCGGAAAGTTTGAATTGAAACTTGGATTGGATCTGGCATTTGACTTTGCTGCTCAAAAAATTCAAGTACAAAAATTATTCAGAAAAGTCCATAAAAAATTTGGGAATTTTAGGAAAAAAAATTGCAAGAGCAATAATTTGCCGGGAAAGCTTACACACCCATTGATGTTGAGATTTTTGTCAAATCTCTAATTTCCGTTGAATTTTCAATTACAAATTACTTTTCTATATAAACTGATGATTGATTGGCCGCCATGGCATTGGCTCATACATACATGTGGATGGTCAAAGTCAAACATGACCAATAATATTTTAATTTATGGTTGTCACGTTTTATCTTTCCTCTAGTATTATAGACACCAATAATAATAAAAGTGCCCAAAATTATGTCCATATGAAAAATATCATTATATTCTGTTATAACACATACGAGTAATACTCGAAGAATATCACACGCCATGATGCCACGTGACGTGGATGTGGATGTTCCTTGTAGGAACCATTTTGCTATAATAAATAATAATTAGTTTTTTTTTTTTGGTAATTAAAGATTACGGGTGACCTAATTAAAACTTGTTGGAATCAGCAATTACATTCAAAAGTAAGCCAACAGCTACGGCCGTTTTTGTTAGGTTTAAAACGGGGGGAGAGGTTGAAAATTATTATTATTTTATTTTTATGGTTGACTTTTAATTTTATATTAAAATTATAATTGACAAAAGGAAAATGAATTTTTCCATATATTTTTTTTACGTATGAACTTTTCAAATTTATTGGATCAAACTGTACTGTAACAATCAAATTTCTAATAAGAAATATTTGGATCGAATGAAACTGGAACTGAAACCAATCAAATTCTTCTTTTAGTCTTCATCATCCACTTCGTGGAAAGGAAGTGGGACTGTTTTGACTGCTCTAAATTTTCCAGCATTGTTCAGATGCTCATTCTCCAATCTGGACCATTCAGAATCAAATTTGTTATTTTTTTAGAATAATTTGGATG
>JAYMTB010001284.1:0-11219 GCA_036897585.1 Francoa sonchifolia
AGTGATCCAGGAACAAGTTGTCCTCGAGATTGTCTATTTCTGGCACAGCCACTTCGTTGGTGATAATATCTACATCTTCCATGGATTTTGTCAGGATGATAGATGGTCCCTGAGTTTTATAAGCGCAGCTATGGTTAGTTTCGTATAGTGTCTGGAAAAGAATGTCCATATCACAATCAATTGATAGCTTAGGATTATATATAGAAAGTATTCAAGAAGTAAAATGGAACATCAATGCATCACTATAGTATATTACACATGCATGCATGTATTAACAAATGCAGCCCAATCTATAAGCATAAAAATTTCATGACTTACCTGGAGTTCCAGATGATCATCAAAAGAGGGTTCGACAACGGATTTATCTGCCGAAGCAAGCTGTTTCTCCAATTCAGATGGAGAATTTTCTTCAAAGGGAACACTAGAATCCACCTCCGCATCCAAATTCTGGTAGAGAATGGCATCAATCTTTTCATCAGAACTTGATGAGTGGAAGTGATCATGTTCAAATTGAAGAGTTTCTTCTTTAATTAATGTGTGCTCCTCATCATTCTCAGTATCTGGAGAAGATAAATTAGGATGATCGAATGAATCTTGTTCAACCCCCATGGAAGCTTGTTGTTCTCCTGGTGCCGTGAGAGCTATATCTTCGGACTGATAAGTGGATGTAGCTGAATCCAACCTGTCACCGACATCTATCTCAGTATCAAAGCTTGATGGATGAACTTGATCCTGTGCAAGCGGAAAACTTCTTTCCTCATACATCATGCCTTCTTCCATTGATCCATTCTCTGAGGAATTTGAAGAGTGGACTTGGTCGTGTTCGAAATTAAGCATTTCTTCCTTATCTATTGTGTGCATCTCTACAGATTCAGTCTCTGTAACAGATATGGTAGGACCAACTTCCGGAAAATGCTCAACCACAAATGAAGACCTTTGTTCCTTTGGTGCAGACAAAGGTAAATCTTCGGAAGGCTTTTGATAACTAGAAGATGAACTATCAAACTTCTCACCAATTTCTTGGGCATTGATCTCCTCATCCGAACTTGATGAGTGGACTTCATCCTGTTCATGATGACTTACATCCTCATGCATCATACTGTCCTCCAAGTGCACAGCATCAGAAGTAGGCAAGCTTGATATAATCAAAACATGATCATCCACTGGTATAGGCACTACAGTTCCATCTCTATTCCCAACATTTTGGTCAGTTTCAGACGGCAAAATCTCTGTAGCATCACTATGCTCAATGATCTCCACAACATCTCTCAACCGTGATTCGCCTTCATCTACTTCACGAACTTGTGAGGAGGATGCACACATTATCTCCTCAGTATCAGAACTATCACTCTCTACACTATTAGTATGCATTTCAGATTCTTTATCTATAGATGGAACATTTTTTTCAATTGACATTGGAGGGGAAGGCAATCCCATTTCAGATACTTCTACATGCACATCAGAAGAAATGGAAGAAAAGGAGAGATACCTCTCACCTGCTAGTGTGCTTGAATAATAAACAGGATCCATATGTTGATTGTCATCTACCACCCCTCTTGAAAAATTGAAATCTGGTTCCTCAAAAGAAGGTTGCTTTGAAAAGACAAATTGCTCAATAGTATTGTCTCTTGGCTCCAAACTCGTAGATTGTTCTTTCTTCACATCATTTACTGTTGCATTTACCTCTAAAAGGGATGACATGATTGATCTGTTGTACTCGTGTTCCACAGGTTCTGGTTTCGGAAGAATTTCACTCGAGTTGACTTCCACTAAACTAGAGGTCCCAACTGCTTCAGAAGAGAGAGGATCTATTTCATGGTGATTTTCTAAACCCCCCAATGTTAGCTCAACCTCATCACAAATAACATCTTTTCCCTCAAATTGTTCAATATCCAGAGAATCTACATCATCAGAGGATTGGCTTCTATGTTCAACATGGTCAGAAGCATGATCTATGTTGAAGACTATTTCTGTTTCTAGGGAGGAATCCGCAGCTGAAGTCGCTGATTCGGCATCAGGAGAAGAGCTCACCTTTGACTCACTCACATCACTTAATTGTCTATGTGACAAGGGATCAGCTAAACTAACCTCGCTCAATTGTCTATGGATTGAGGGATCAGCCAAACTCTCGGAATCGGTATCTGGAACAGAACTAGCCTTTGACTCAGTGCTTAATTGTCTTTGGAATGAGGGGTGGCTAGTTCCTTCTGAAGTGAACCATTCTGGTACAAAATAAGGTCTCCACCTAGTATCTTGCCTTTCTTGCTTGGACCCCCCCAAAGTTGATGGGCCTACACTGAAACTTTCAAACCTCCGAAAGGATGCAGTTTCCTTATGTGGATGCAATGTGGCAAACTCTTCTTGAAAACTGTCTGCCTTGAGGTCAGGTTTTTCTTCATTCGGATCATAAGGAAGATCAAAAGGGTTTCTTCTTGGCAACAAAATAGATGGAGCAGAACCAGGAATGGGTGGTAAACCCTCATAGGAATCTCCAGGGAAATCAAACGGGTTGCGTCTTGTTGTCGAAATAGGTGGAACCTTAAAGGGAAGATCAGCACTTTCAAAGTCTATCAGATTCTTCTGATCCATTAATCTAAAGCTTTTCCTTGCTAGTCTCCTTGCAATCAGACTCTCCAATCGCTGATTCCTTTCCAACTCCAAAGTCCCCAGATCCATGAGATTCTTTTGATCATCCTCTGTCCACGTAATTGCAGACTTACTTCCATCGTCTTTACTGCCCCTTTCTTCCTCTTCATCTTCATCGTGATCCTCCTCACCGTCTTCTTCTTCTCTTTCAACTCCATCCTCGTCAGACTCGACACTGCCATCATCAGTTATGTGAGACTGTTCTGAAGCAGTATCAGAGCCATCATGGGACAATATAGGAGCATTTTGTGAAGCTTCCAAGTCTAAAAGTGGGTGGAGTTCATCGAGCATTGGGAGTATGTCGGCCATTGAAGCATCTGGTGATGAACTCTCTGCCCGATCAGACTCAGACTCAGACTCACTGTCATCCTCGCCATCATTGATTTCCGGTCTCCAAGAACCTGGAGAAGAATCCACTCCATCCCCAACTTGATCATCCACCAGCTCTCTTGACAATTTATCGTTTTCCACACCATAACTCTCATCCTCTCCCGCCTCTTCAACCAAATAATACTGATTCGGCTCACCAGATTGATCACATGCCTCACCTTCAATCCCTACTTCCTCCTTATATGTTCTATCTCCCCTTTTCAATGTAAACTCCAAATCATGGAAATCTCTCTCCTCCACTTCCTCAACAACTACCTTCTCATATTGAATTTCATGAGAACTCTCTTGGATCGGCAGTGCAATATCAACCAACAAATCTTCATCTTGCTCAACCTTACTGGTTTCAATACCCGTCAAACTTACTTCTTCTATCAACTCATCTATTATGTCTCTCGTCTTCCCTGAAGATCTCTCAACAGGAAAACTCTCATTTTTCTCCACAACAGTATCATCTTCTAAAACTCCAGTTCTCAAAGATGCAACATCATGAATATAACTAAACTCCTCTTCCTTTTCGATTTCAGGTATGATGGACTCCCCAAAACTCAAAATAGTCCCAAGGAGAACAGCAGTACATACTAAAATAGGGGAAGCAGATACTAAAAGGGAAAACAGTAAAGGAAATGATCTATACAGAAATATAAAGAAACACAGCATACCCACAAGAAATGGATGATTGCAAACTGATCTATAACCTAATCTGATTAAAAATGTAACAAATTTCCTGATTTCAACTCCGATTCTCAATGAATCACCGCCCATTCTCTCTGAGTCTCAGCTCTCCTCTCTCTGTAAATTCAAACACTCACTAGATCCGTAACAATCAACAAAGTTTCAGAACTAAAAAATTCTGTCAAATGACGATCAATTCAGTTCTGGGTAGATAAAATTGAGTTGAAATCAATTACTCACCAGCTTGGAGGAGAGAGATCGGATTGAAAGTGAATGGGGAAATCAAAGAATGAAAGTGAATGGGGAAATCAAAGAAGGAAAGTGAATGAAATCCTTTATTTTTGCTCTTTCTTTAGTCCTTCTGTCAACTTTTATGCTCAGCAAACAGCAATGGAGAGCTGTCTGTGTTGATTTTCAGCATTTGATGAATTGGGCAGGCAGAAAAAGAAAATGGGTCGGTAGTAAAAGGAAATAAAAAAGAAAAAAAGTGACCATGACTGCAGAAAATTTAGAAAAAAAGAATTTTTATATATAATGATCTATATTCTATGTATACGTATATAGATGTGCTTAGCATGATCACCATTGTCATCCTTTATATATATTTAATGATAAATCTTGCTTTCTTTACAGCACGACCATGTTCATATGGTTCCCTTTGTATCACCTGGCTCTCTCTGACTAGTAGACTTCAGGAAATGATAACAATGAAATAAAATTGTAATGCAAAACTTTGAATCTTACTAGCAGTAAGTTGGTTCATGATTCGACTTCATGATGTTCTGCTTTCTTTTGTGGACGAAAAAGATACTGAATATGAAGACAGACAATTGAAGATACATAATAATTTTCACTGTTCTGCATCTGGAAATTATGAATTGTTAGTCCAGTGTGTTTGTGCTATCGATTTCAATGTTAAAATCTTCAAAAGAATGTTTTTATGTTTTTTCACTCATTTGATCTTCTGTTGTTGCTCTTGGTTCATCCTTTGGAACATCTTTGTAACCGAGATGCAGTTCTTGTATTTTGTCGGCAATAGCTTCTGGATCTGAAGAGATTGGTTCATCATGAGGAGATAAACAACCTTCGTCAGAGATATCTGAACAGTGGTCTGAAGCCAATGATTCTGACGTCTGTGACTCGGACGTAATTGATGAAAGATTAGTTGGTGATGAGCATCCAGAACTGATGATCTTTGTACCAAGATCATGTAAGTTTCTCATAGGCCTCAAATATAATGCTTCCAACGGAATTGTCAGCAAAATTACTAGATTCCAGAGAACGGTTCAATTAAATACCTTTTACTCCTGCATTATTGCAAGGGTAAAAAATAGCTTTTAAATTCTCAAAAGTTTTTGAATTGAAAATTTTTGACGTGGCTTTCGCATAAGATTCTGATATGACGATTAAGGCAAATATTGGTAGAATATTACGTGATAATATCTAGGTCCAATATTCTAAAGATATTAGCAAATATGGAAACTAAAATAAAACTAAATAATCTTTTCTGAATTAATGAAAGATTTTATTATGGAAACTAGAATATTGTGAAAGAGTTTCCTTAATCAATGATTATGAAAGCTAGAATATTGGGGAAGAGTTTCCTTAATCAATGATTGACAACATATTCTCACATATATAATGAGATGTTTTGGTACAATCAAGATGCTAAAATAATTATCAAGAGAGACGAGCTAAAGAAGAGAGATTTCAGCATTCACACATTCGTTCATGAATTCGAGCTAATCAATTTTTCATCATGGAACGGTGTTTATCAATCAAAGGCGTTTGATCGTATTGCATGCTTGTCGTTGGGATAAACTACTTTCTATAAGGAGGTAGAGGGAACAAGAAAAGACTTGTTTCTAGTTTTCACTAAAAGTCTTATAACATCGGTGACAGTATTTAGGAGAGAGAGTCCGCGTCTGTATAATTCCGATTAGTGCTTCTAAACTTTATTTGATAATGAAACATTGTTGAATCTGGGCGAGGCCCCGCAGACGTAGGTGTGAGCACCAAACTACGTGAACAATTTGATGTGTTGTTTATTTTATGCATTGCTTACATACTTGCATACAGTGTGTTAATCGGTATTCAAGAACATTCTATTCCAACACCTCACTGACCAGACCTTTCAACTGGTATCATAGTCGGTACACCAGCCGGCTCTTGGTGTGATTCTAGACGTCTGGTCAAAATGACTAACTCACTAGAAGGATAACATAAAATCAAGAAAAAAGGGATTCAGTGTCATGAATGTGAAGGATTTGGCCATGTACAAGCTTAATGTGCCAACACTCTAAAGAAGAAAAAGAAATATTTGAATGTCAGCGGGAGTGATGATGAGTCTGAAAGCAGTAAGGAAGAAGACGAAAAATATGTCAACAATCATGTTGCATTCACTACTAGCACCAGTACCAGTGTTACACCTGTTGGTGTTGCAACACCATGCTAGCTGAAGATGGAATGTGAAGAAAACACTGAAAGTAAAGATGAGATCTCTAAAGGACAACTGCTGGAGACATAAAAAATTATGCTTGATGAATAGACCATGGTATGTGATGTCAACAAATCCTTGAGAATTCAAGTGGAGAAACTTGAGGAAGAAAAAGTGAAGCTTGAGAAAAGTTTGAAAGAAAGTAAGGATTTTTGGTTATTAAGGATAAGCAGTTGAGGACTACAGAAGATGAGTTGAGTGTTGCTAGATGTATTCTGAAGAAACTTGGCACTAGAAATGATAAGTTAGATGAAATCTTGGCCAAGGGAAAGAGAAGTAGTGATCTACATGGTCTTGGATATGAAGGTAAAACATCTATTGTGAAAACTGTATTTGGGAAGGAAAGTCAGAACAAACCCTATGCTTTTGATGGTAAGATGAAAGTGTATAAACATGTTTGTCACTACTGTGATGTTCCTGGTCACATAAGGCCAAAGTGTTATAAATTGTTGCATGACCTAAGAAGAGAAATGTTAGTTATGCTCCTAGAAGCACTCCTAAGAAGAAAGTTGAAGTAAGAAATAACAATTAGAAGAAAATATGGATAAGAAAGGATACTTGCAGATTGGTGGACAAGGAGAGCAATAGGATTATGGAAAGGGTGCATTTTGTTGATAAGTGTTATAAACTGATGAAAAATGGTGAAGTACAATCGTCAGCTGAAGAAAGTAAGGAAAATGAAGCTGCAGTTGAAACACCTGAGACTAGTGTTGCAACACCTGGTGAAACACCTGAAACATAACAGTCTAAAGATAAATCAATCCACTGGGAACCCTCAGCTAGAGTCAAGAAAAATCACTAGTTGAATGATGTAAATTGAGAAATTGATGAGGGAATTAAAATTGGAGACAAACCAATGCACAACTATTGAGACATGGTGAGGTATGTAAGTTACACTTCCAAATTGAAACTAAAGCAAGAACAAAATTGAGTGAATCATTGAAAAACAAAGAAGTTTTTTTGTTTATTCTTTAGTTTTAGAGATTTCTTGTTGTTTTGGGGTTTTATTCTTGTTTTACTTAATTCCAAGTGTTTGCCCACGCAGTTGTTTCATTTTAAGAGTGTGTCTCGGGTAGGTTGTGTAAAATTGTATATGAAATTTGTGGGTGTGTTCACTAGTTGTCAAATGGCTAGAACAAAGAGTGGTTAGAATACATAGGTGTTTTGACATGGTGTTGCATAAGAAGTTGATGCAGTTGCTTCTACTACTGCTGATTGATCAAGAAGACATTCCTAATAAGGTATCCCATATTCCTGCTACTTATGTTGGTCATGAATCCATTATTCTTGTTGCTATTGATGGTGGTGTATCCAGTGGTGTTGAAACACCCTTGTTTTGAGTCCTACTAAGAGGACTGATATGAAATTCAAATTGAAGGTCACAAGGCTGTAATTCTATAAAGGAAGTGACTAGCTTGAAGAAGTCCAAAAGGAAGAAGTCTAAAACTATCTCTACAGTTGAAGAAGATGGGGAGAAAGTGATTTTTGGATGTTTCATCGTGTGCTCTTATGTATAGCTACAACACCTAAGGGGAGTTTGTTTATGGTTTGCAACTCCTGAGAGGGAGTGTTGTATTTGGTTGCACCATATGGCTTTTAAAACTTAGCATTTTATCTAGTTTTAGTGCATTGTCGATCTGAAGGTGTTCAAGCTTAGGGGAAGCTCTTTGGCTTTTTTGACAAAAAGGGGGAGATCATGATCATTTGTGTTGGTTGATGATGTATGCGGTTTATTTTGTTGTTAGTGCTTGTTTGTTTAACTGGTTGATGCTACATTAAGGGGGAGATTAATGTCATGCTTGCAACACATAAAAAATGTTATCTAGTTTCCATGCCATGTTTGCTAATTTGATGTTTTGTCAAAAAAAAGCTAAAGGGGAAAATTGTTAAAACAGAGTTTTTGAATTGACAGTTTTTGACGTGGCTTCCGCATAAGATTCTGATATGAAGATTATGGAAAATATTGGTAGAATATTACGTGATAATATCTAGGTCCAATATTCTAAAAATATCCGCAAATATGGAAACTAGAATAAAGCTAAATAATCTTTTATGAATTAAGGAAAGATTTGATTATGGAAACTAGAATATTGTGGAAGAGTTTCCTTAATCAATGATTGACAAAATATTCTCACATATATAATGAGATGTTTTGGTATAATCAAGATGCTGAAATAATTATCAAGAGAGACGAGCTAACATGAATTCGAGCTAATCAAAGTATTCATCATGGAACGGTGTTTAACAATCAAAGGCGTTTGATCGTATTGCATGCTTGTCATTGGGATAAGCTTTCCTACTTTCTATAGGGAGGTAGAGGGAACAAGAAATAACTTGTTTCTAGTTTTCACTAAAAGTCTTACAACACCGATGACATTATTTAGGAGAGAGAGTCTGAGTCTGTGTAATTCCGATTAGTATTTGTAAACTTTATTTGATAGTGAAACATTGTTGAATCTAGGCAAGACCCCGCAGACGTAGGTGTGAGTACCGAACTGCGTGAACAATTTGCTGTGTTATTTATTTTTTGTGTTGCTTACATATTTGCATACGGTGTTCCAAAATATTATGTTCCAAAATCTCAGTGACAAGACCTTTCAGTTTCAAATTGCCCATGAACTTATATTTTATCTCCTGCCGTCTTCATTCAATCTGCTATTAAACGTATCACATTACCACGTTGATTCTTTTTCTTTTTAACTAAACAAATAAAAACAAAAAAACAATTCTTATTTCTTTATCTCTCTCTTCTCTCTTCTCTCTTCTCTCTTCTCCTTCTTTCTTTTTCTCCAATCTTTAACAATGCTAGAAATTTTTTTTCTATTTCTATGCTTCGATAAACTTACTAGAAAGGGCTTTTTGGATTTGAAATTTTTGAAAAATTTGGTTTCTCTGTAACAATTTTAGAATAATTTTTTCAGTCGAATTTTGGGATTTAAATGGCTAATGATTCTTTTTGGTTACACAAATAAATTGACGAATTTGTTGCCAGAAAAGATTAGAATATGAGGTGATTTTTAATATAATGATATATCATTTTCGGGTGAAATTTCGCCAAAGATGTGCAAGAATGGAAAGATGGTATGTTACAAAATAATTTTTTTGTGCAAGATTCCGGCAAGTTATGGTAATTGTTCATTGTTACAGCCATTCAAGAGTAAGCAATAATATTATGTCCACCGGAATCTGGTATTCGAAGAGCTGATTTGATCTCAAATTGAATTGATTCGTAAAAGCTAATTACTTCCGATATTGGAATGCTAAATCATTTGGCAATTATTTATTACAGAAATCAACTTCGTGGTGAATTGCTAAAGAGATTACAAAAATTTTAGCACTCGTTTTAATTGATTTGAATTTCAATAAATTTTCTGGCATAATTTTGACTACTATTGGTGAATCAAAATTACTGAAAAACAAAATCTAGTGTGATAAATAACATACAAATTTACTGTGATAATTTTTTCCGAAATGGAATCCGATAATAAAAAAACAAAATAATAATGGGGAACAAGGACAAACTTGACCAAACCTGAACAATAGCAAAGGGAAAGAAGCTTGGTAGCACCAAAATAATGACTCAAAATTGGGAAATCAATGACTGATATTTACCTGAAAATCAAAATAGAAACATTAATAAATATTAGGAATGAAACGTTTTACGTGATTATTTTTTTGAAATGGAATTGGATAATCTAAGCAAAAAAAAAAAAAAAGAACAAAACATAACATAACAAAAAGAAAAAGAAAAAGAAATATATAAAATTGGGAATCATGACAAACTTGATCAATAGCCGTCGAGCGGAAGAACCTTGTCAGCACCAAAATAATGACTCAAAGTTGAAGAATAAACTAATGACTGATATTTTCCTGAAATCAAAATAAAAATGTTAATATAAAATTTAGGAAATCCATAGCCATAAAAAAAATGAAAAAAAAAAAAAAAACAACTAAAGAGAAATCCATCTGCATCCAAATGATGATAACCAGGGTATGGATCCAAGCAATAAACCAACTAAGGAGAACTCCCAGAATGCTTGTAGAGGACGACCATCGCTGCAATAGCGAGAGGTGATGGAGGTCCTACTACGTCTGAAACAGCGAGGGGTGACGGAGGCTCGGTCAGAATCCGATCAGGGAGCAATCCCAAGAACTCGAAAGGGGCCGAGTTTCCATCAAGGGCTAGAGCCCAGGTCTGAGGTGGACGAGATCACCCCGAACCCTCGTATGACGCAGACCCAATCTAAGGAAGATTATGATTTTGACCATGACTTCCTCCGCGAAGAGGGGTTACCAGTCTGATCAGAAGAAACCTTGGAGGATGTCGTGATGCAATCAAAGTTCAACAAACTTGTGAAACAGATTAGGTGGCTGACTGGAACGATGCGTTATATGCGCTATATGATCAAAGTTCAAACATGTGGTGAAGTACTTTTTGTTACCTTCAGACATTGTAAGTGATCGAGATACTCGATTTACTAGGAGGTTTTGGATAGTGCTATTCAACATGATGGGTACAGAGTTGAAGTTTTCTACGGCATATCATCCTCAAACATGATAGGAAACACTGAATCTATGATGAAGAGAAAAACAGAGTACAACAAACAAACAAGAAGAAGTTCGCATATTGATAATTTTTGTATATTAGATGCTTTAACAATTCAATCAATATATACACAGTTCACTATCAATTTATAACAGAATAAACTAATATAACGGTCTGACTAATTTTTCTGCCATAACTAACTGTTAACAACTAACTGATTTTTAATCTTTTCTTTAACATTCCCCCTCAAACTCAGGGCAGAAATATCTTCTATCCTGAGTTTGTGTCTCATGTAACTAAACTGAGAGGAAGAGACAGCTTTAGTTAGAATGTCTGCAACTTGATCAAATGAAGGAACATGTCGAACAATGATTTTTTTTTATGACCTTTTCTCAAACAAAATACAGATCCAGCTCTATGTGCTTGGTTCTGGCATGAAGAACAGGGTTAGCAGACAACAAGACAGTG
>JAYMTB010001285.1:0-11219 GCA_036897585.1 Francoa sonchifolia
TGGCGGTTACTGTTTTTCTGGGCGGCGTCGAGGAGGAGCTTCTACAACTAGTTCTGGGGTGGCAGTGACTCTCGCCTTGGCATTCAAACCCGTGTACTTTAAAGATATATCATCTATGAACACTTCCCTAACGCGACACGGCGCTGAATCTACTCCCATAAAGGTGTGCAAGATCTCTAAGTTATGATGCCACCATGCAACCCGCTTTTTCGAAACTCTCACTTGACATTGGGATGGGACGATTTTGAGTGTGGAAATAAGCGCATGAGAAGCAAAGGAAGATAGATAAAAGTCGTCGTTCATAGCTTCATCGCTGGGTGGCTGCAAAAGTTGACAAGCTACTTGATCAAACCCAAGCTGACAAGCTACGCGTTGGGGAATGTAGTGCATTGGGCGGAAGTTGTACGATAATCTTGAATGGTCAACACTTCTATGAAGGATGTTAGACTTCCCTCATAGGTAATGAACAACCATTCAAGATCTGCACCAACAAGGCGTATTGTTGGACTTCTCAATGATAATGTTTTGCCCTCTGAATGACCAAGGCGGAAGGGGATGACTGAGGGCAGCGGCCGGGTATAAGGGCGAAATAAAAATAAACTCTCCCCTCAACTCAAGCCCCTCTTACAAGCAACGCCCCCCAGAGCACCCAAACCTACCCTCTTTGGGTCGTATGGGGGAAACCGCCCCCAAAGGAAACTTGAAGAAATACGGCCGGTGCGAAGCATGCGTGAGTGTACCGCCCCATACTCCTTTTCACATCCTCCACATACTGGTCTAATCTGGCATACATGTTCCCCAAAGGAAACCTTGCGCCCTGTGCTAGATGCAATGCCAAAAGGAAGAACCTCCTATGAATTCCATCCTCTCGGTTCCCATTTAAAAAAAAATTACATAACCAATAAACCAGGAACGCCGCCAACTCCAGCAACGCCTTGTATGCCGGTCCATATGTGTGGGCTCCATTGGCAGAAGTGTTGCGGAACCAATAGCTTAGCCACCCACTCAAATTCTGGCGTTTGGAAGACCTGATGCCCAGCTCTGAGTGAGAGCGCCTAGTAACTCCTCCATCATCTCCATATCAACACTGGAAGGAGTTAGTGAGTAAATGTCATTTTCACCACTATAGGCAACTTAGTCAATGTCGCCACATCTTCTAATGTCGGCGTCAACTCACCCCACATTGCTATGAATGTGTGGGTATCACTGTTCCAACGATTCAACAAAAACCTCAACCCAATCAAATCCTTTATAAACCCGGTGCACGTCAATATCATTATGGCATCAGAAATTCCAACAGAAGCCAGAAGATCTGAGTAAGTCTCCAATATATACTTCGCCCAAGCAGAAAACCTAGGAGTAGGACCCCAAACCTCAAAATTCAACGTTAATCCATGGACAGTCGCCATGGCTAATCAAAAGCCTAAGGATAATATGGGGATTAAATGGATTGGGTTCTTCAGCCACTTCCTTGTAAATACGGACTCCATTATCTGCCATTAATGGACCAGCCGGCCGACAACTTAGTAGCTGTTGAGGGAGACGGTCACCTAGACCGTTGTCCTTCCACTCTGATTGTGGTGGTCCTGATGGTAGAACCTTGGCCCCTTGAATCATCAAAAGTCGACCTGAATGCAAAGAATTGGTACCACGAGAAGCTATGGGAATAGAGATTTGAGAAGGAGTGAGAAGTGAGAAGTGAGATATGAAAGTTCAAAGAAAAAAACCCTAGCAGATGATATAGTGTAAAAATGATGAAAGGCCGTACACAAAGACCTTTATAACCGTCTTACCCAGGAGGTGAAAAGTCGTAATGATTATTGTCAAAACCAGATGAAAGGACGCATCGTTTCGAAACCTATACCATCAGTTGCAGATAGTGCACCGAATTCAGTGGCTTTGACAAAGCGTCTGTACCATCAATCACGGATGACTGCAACACGGCGTCAACTAAATAACAAATTGATGATGTAATAAAGCGATGTAAATGTCACTCGGCGAGCTTAACATAGTACTAAGGAAAAATGCTGCTTTGGAAAAGGCGGCCACGCCAAACAAAGTGTCCAACCAAAAGGCAATTTGTAGATACAGGTGTGTGGAGTACAACAAGCTATACTCCACACAAGGGCTAATGTTAGTAAGTGGGTTGTCAAGCGCCCAAAACATTAACAATCAACGGGTCAGAATCCAATATATTAAAAGGACGCATTGGCCCAATGAGCCCCATAAGTATCTTGGCCCAATATGATTCTTAGCCCAAGAAGAAATAAACCTTATCAGCCCACACCATGAAACATTGATCCAATATCGAAAGCCCACTAGAATTGAACGGGGTGTCGCAACAGGGACACACTGTTCAGATTGAGGGAACGTGAAAGGGTATTTGGCATGGCAGCTTGAGAAGGAAAATATTTCTAAGATAACAAGGCGACGCCTTGATAGAGAGAAGGTCGCTCGGTTACCTTGAAACCTATTGTATCTCCAACAAGACTCTTGAGCGTGTACAAGTATCATTTTAGGGTTCTTACAACACCTTGTATCACAGACACCAATTCGTCATCCGCCACGTGGCCTCCCTATACATCCATTAAGCACCTTGTGAAAGCAACACGTGGCAGTTAGGTAGGACAAATCATGATGATTTGAATGAGCGCAACGTGTTAAACACCTTATGGCTCCCTATAAAAGTCTTTGCTAAATTTAATGCGAGGACAGGAAAAATACGAACAAAAAAACATGAGACTAAAGATTGGAGAGGCACAAATACCAAAGAACAACCATTGATTTCATTAAACTATACACAAATGCTGACGTCTAGAAATAAGAACCAACACCTTTACAAAAATATAGTTACTGGACCAGTCAATCAATAAAAAAAACCTATGAATCGTTCTTATATACACCAGGAAAGGAGAGCTGCTACTCTTGAGTCTCTTTGGAGATACAATTGGTTCCTTTCTCTCACCCTTGTGATCCTATATACACTTTTCGGCCCAATGATCCATTAATATTCTCCCTTGGTCTATTAATATTCTCCCTTGGTCCTATACGACTCGCACCCGCAAAAATTTACTGGTTACAAACAGCATGCATGGCTCAATATCAAACATACCTCTAAACTTTATACTTATAAGATGCACCAATATGCAATGCTTCTTCTGACTGTAAATATACGAAACAAATCATGATATCAAGTCTTTCTTTCGAAAAAAGAAAAATCACAATCACTAAGTTCCCATAAGATGTGACATTCATGAACTGTTACCTAATAGTTGTCTCTATATCGATCAAATTTGAATGCGTGATCGTCAAGAGAATTTAAAATCCATACAGCAAAATCATGCCTATCAAATTATGGAAAGCTCTCAACCACAATACTTCAATAATAAAACATACTTCCATATGCAATTTTCCCCAATCTCATCATTTCATTTGACTGATCATAGACTCATTATAGACAATAAGTGTTTCAGTAATCATGTAAATGGGTCGACATTCTCTTATCCAACCGACAAGATTTACCACCGCGTGAAATCTCTAGACCAAACAATAGACACCAGACAATTAGGGCCCTTCCATATAAAAATTATGTAGCTAACATACACACAAGAAACGCTTTAACATTAGAAAATCCATGAAAACTTAAACGGAAACTCAATCCTAAAAATTCTGAAACTTTTCCCCGAGTAAACTCATTCAAAATCTTCCTTAATTTTAAATCCATAAAGGCCACCAGGTCTAACAACCATACTTGTAAAAGTCCATGAAATTTGGACCGAGACTTGGACCTCATTAGGCCGGATCCAGACACGGATAGAGAAATTCGATTCAGACTGGGATCCGGAACTAATGGACAGGTCCAGTCTAGACCCAAATGAAACACGTAATACTTTATCATCTTATTGACAGACTAGAACTTAATGATAAAAGCAATCACCACACAGGTAGAAACGAAGGCAACACATATATTTAAGAAAGCACATTATTCTTTTGAGGAAATGAAAGTTGGAATTTTAAGTGTTGGAATAAGAGAATTGCAATAGTTTTAGCAGGAATATGTGAAAATTAAGCAGTTGCCTTGAGTTTCTTTGCAAAGCCAGCAATATATTTCCCCTGATGGAAAGCTTGCTCCAGCTCCAGCTCAGAAGGTTGTCTTGACCCATCCCCAGCAAAAGTTCCCGAGCCGTAGGGGCTGCCACCCTTTACTTTCTCCATCTCAAACATGCCTGCTCCAAATGTGTATCCAATTGGCACAAATATCATTCCGTGGTGAACAAGCTGAGTAATGGCTGTCAAGCTGCAAAATTTCCCAAGTAACATATACCCGAAAGAGAATCAGATTCAAATTTCAATTTTCAATGCTCTGTTAAGAAATGTGAAATCGAAACTCACGGGGTAGTTTCTTGTCCTCCTCCTTGAGATCCAGTGCTGTAGAAAATTCCGGCTGGCTTGCCTGCAAGCTGTTGTGTTCTCCATAGACCTCCAGTTGAATCCATGAATGCTTTAAATTGTGCAGCCATCATTCCAAATCTGGTTGGGAACCCAAAAATAATTCCATCTGCCTCAGCAAGCTCATCTGGTGTTATGAAAGGTACATCACTCTTTGCCGGTGCACCCATCTTTCCAAGAACCTCCTCTGGTAAAGTTTCAGGTACCTGCCCATTCCCAAATATATGCAATCAGGCAACCTCATTGTAACTTTTGCAGGATGTCAAACCAATCTATTACAACACCATATATCACAGAGTCGCACACATTATCCTGGTTAAATAATTTTTATCTAGTTTGAACTTAATTTGGGCATTTAGCCAACAGGCAACTAATGTTAGGAGGTTGAATCAAGCTAACCACTCCCCTTTTACACATATAACATCACGTAGAAAGCTAGTAGTCTAACAAAATGACAACACTCTAAGGGGGGTCGATAAATATATATCCTTGAGTATAGACCACCTCTTGAAATTTATTTGTCATATTTCATTTTAAGTGTCACATAGCAAGTTCTTTCAAATAGCATATGCAACTGAAAAGAAAAACGCTTCAACTGGCTCAAAACATCTCAACTGAAAAAGTTAAGAAGGACGATCAAATACCTGCCATAGTTTAGCTTCTATTCCTTCAACAGATGCAGCCCCTTTCTTTATCTCTTCAGCCAGCTTCGCAACATGTCCGTACATTGAATAGTAACTGTAATAGGCATATGGGGAGGGGAGCATTAAATTATAATCAGACAGAATATAATGTTGGCGAGTAAGCATGTGATTTCAGGATATCAGTCTTTAAGTTGAGAATCGATCCAAATACCCAATTATGAAATGTAAGATGCACGTATAGTGACACAGTTGTTCTACAGGACCATTAAAAGAACTTAGCAATAGATATAGTTTTCAGAATTATTTTAGTAACAATGATCTTTTAATTTCATATGTTTACAGGAGATGATAGCATTACATCAATAACATCAATATATTGGTTTACACTATTCCTCATTAGGGAAAATAAAAGGTAAAATTGCACATAATCATTGAATTTCTGCTATAGGAAAAAAATGCTGAAATAAAAGAGTGAACAAAAGTCAGAAGCATTGCAAGCTGTCCTAATGATGGTCATTGATAATGTTTTAAGAATATTAAAGTACGCTAAAGAATGATGAATGATGGGACTACTTTGTTAAAAGATAAGGCCAGAATTTCTCCCCTAACTATGATTTCAAAAGTTAGGTTGGATTTCACTATCACTTTTACTTGGTTTGTTGGAAGTAAAAACATTATGCAAAACATTTATCAGTCCTTCTAATTCAAAACTATTCTTTCACTAATAAGTAACCCCGCAAATACAAAAGGTGGTGTACAGTCTATTATGTATCAATTTACTGAAGTCAAACAGCGTGAACTGGATACCATACAATACAAATTCAATTAAATACAATAATACATCAAAAAGATTGCACATCAATGCGAATTTTCAGTATACTAAACCGGACAGTTTCTTCATTTTGTAACTCTCTTTGTGATTAACATAAATTAAACTAAAGGGGAAATCAATACTGCAAACAGGCTTTTTATTGAATCAGCATCTCAGTTTCACATACTCATAAAAGAAAATGGTTAAGAAATACATTTAACAATTTGAGATTCATAAATTTGTTCATGGTAATAATAGAAATCTACTTTTATTGCAAGGAAATTACAATAAACTAAAATCTCAACACTTGTTAAAATTTTATCCAGAGATGATTTCATGAACTGCGAACAGCATCTAACATCAATAATCTGAACAAAATCCAGCAATCAGCTAGGGTTTAAACAAAATGCAGATTCAAAAATATTTAGTAAACCACTATATTCATACTATTTCTGAAAATCTACCACCAAACAAAAGAAAATCAGTAAATCACCAAACAGCAATAAATCATAAACGTAATAAGCACAAAATCACGCAATCAAAAGCTACATATACGAGTAAAACAAAACGAACAAGCGATCGAACAAATGGAGAGTGATCATAACGAAAAAAGGAGCAAACTCAAAGAGTGAAATTGAAAACAAGACGTAAAAGGAAAATAGAGAAGAAACGCATACACGATGTAGACTTTAGCGGCCATTGGAGGACTGAAAATGGAGCAGAAGAAATGTGTGTTTGGTGAAGAGAATCCTTTACAGAGGAAGACGAGATTACAGTGAGAAAGATCACCCTTTTTATATATTTATTTTTTGCTAAAATATTTCTAAATATTTATATTTTAATTTCAATTTCTTTTTTAAGTATAATTTTTTAATAGCAAATAATATATAAAAATAGTTAATTATATTTTGCACTTCTATATTGAATGATTTGCTATAATAATATATCGTATATTAATTTTGCCATAAATCTAAAAAATTTAATTGTATTTTCTTACATTTATAAATAATGTGTATAGTTTAATTGTTTATTATATTTTGATTTTGATTTTTTTGTTTTATAAAAATGAAAATATTTGTAATTAGCAAGGGACATGAATGATAATTCATTTTACAACAAAATTTAAGAAAATTTATGGATATTTTAATAATATAGTATATGTTATTTGAAACAATTTATCATTTATAAAGAGATTAAATTCTTGTTATCATACTATTATTCTAATTACTAGAACTGTTTGCAGATTAGATTGGTTCGATTTTTTATTGACCGGCGGTCTTAATCAATTTTTTTTTTCGTACAATTTTATATTAAAGTAAGATAGTGCCTATTTCAACTACTCTTATAATTTATTTTTATTACTGTCTATTCATTATACTCCACCCATTTTTGTATAAATATATGATTATTATTCACATTGGGTTGAAGAGCGATATCATTGACTTAAATTCTTTTTCATATTTTTCCAAAATTTAAAATATTATAAGAATTTTTTTTTAAATAAAAACTATTTTGACAGTTTAAATATTACTAGTGTATATTAATTTAATGCTATGTATAAATATAATGCAATAATAAATTGGAGTTCCATAAAAAGAGGATCAGATGCAACCGATGTATGCAATTTTTTATTCAAATGGGAGTCTGACGCCAAAAGAATCTAAAATTATTATTAAAAGAGTATACTAATTTTAAAAAAATAATAATGTAATTTTATATTTTATATTTTATATTTAAAAGTTGACCATGACTCCAATGCATGTACTTAGCCGGCTGACATACATTATCAAAATTTGAATCCAGCATGTGTACCTGTTATTTAAAATCTGTCAGTTAAATTATTTATTCATTTAGGTTTACTGACAAAAATTAATAAAGAATATATAAGTTAAAAATTTGATAGTGTGAATTCTAATTAATCGCTTATTAATTAGGTATAGTTTCTAATGGATTGACCTAATACTAGGGTGAGATTTCATTGGAATCTATTATTTTTTGAATGCATATTTTTTAAATGAAAAATAAATTAATAGAAAAAAATAATTTAAAAAAGGAAAGTGACATATTTGTTTAACTAGTAATTGTTTGTCTCTCTTGTTATGGAATCTAAAGATGGCATCCATATTCTTAGTTAATAATCGTGCCTATGTATATAATTCTTAATAATCAATAAATTTAGACATTAATTATCATTCATTATTACAATTCCATTATTATTTTTACTAATAATCTCATCTTTCTTACCAAGTAATACTTTTGTTTTAGACACTCCTCCTTTATAATGATGTTTTAAAAACCTATAGTTACGACTCTTTGAGCCTTTATGGTCAAGGTTTAAATGAATTTGAGCCGGATTAATTTCAAACAAAAATAAGCTCAACTAATATACTCGATTGATATATAGTGTACTAACTTGGTTTAATTCAACTTTTTATTGGAGCTAGTTGGATTATGTTGTGTCTTAGGTATCTTCCAATCATTTCTATTTTTTTTATTTTTTTTGACCTTTTAAAAGAATAATGTATTATTAATTAGAAAAACCAAAAATCCGAAAAATGTTTAACATGTTGACAAATAAATTGTCCCTGAAAGTTTGTTAACCAAATTTTCCAAACTGATGATCTAACCAAAACTACGCCCAAACTCAAAAACAGGATTCTTGAATATTTTTTGAATTCGCAACTTGAAGTTACAAATTCATTGAATTAATCACTTCAACTTACGGATTCACTAAATTCATGGCAAAAGCATTGAATTTGTGACTTGTAGTCCCAAATTCAAAAGGTACTCCAGTTAAGAACATATTTTACGGAAAAGAGGTCAAACTAATGATAAAGTTAAAAAAATCAGTAGTTTTGCGGAAAATCCTAATCCATAAGTTTGCACACTCCAGTTTTCGTGCAAAACAGATCATAAAGAAAATGTAGTTGGTGTTGCATGCGGCTGAAAAAGGTGGAAACAAACATGTCTTTGCTTGCTATGAAGGGCAGACCAAATCTAATCCCACACCATTTCTTGCTTTTCTTTCTTTTCAAAAGAAAAATCGAAAAACTCCATCTAGTCCAATGGAGAATCGACACCTCAAACTCGTGCAACACAATCATTACTTCAGATTTGTTTTTTGTTGGCCTTTCAAACTATGCTATTATCAAACTTTTCTTTCTTTTTTTTTCACCATGCAAGCTTGCATTATGCATAGTTAAGGCGTTGTTCAGGGGTGATTCCAAAAAGGGATTTGGATTTTTGGGAAGTTACAGAAAAACTTCCTCAAAATCCAAACTGGCCAAAAATTTTAGAATCACTTCCCTAGAATCAGTCCTAAACGGGGCCTAACACTACTTTCGGGTCAAAAGGATCATACCTGAAGAAACCTTACGCGTGAATCCATCATGATGTACCTGCTCATTTCTGAACGGAAAATAACAAATCATAGAATGGAAGATGTAAAGAATACTCATGATTCAAAGATCTTTTGATGTTAATGTTTTCTTGGCCTAAGTTCTCCCGTAGGCACTGCTCTTTCAAATTAATGTTACGAGAATGGAACATTATAAAAACTGTGGTTTAGTTAAGATAATTGATTGGAAGAAGAAGTTTATGTTTACGGAGGAAGTAGAGAAAAAAAGTTCATCAATCACCTCTCCGATCCTGTTTAGAAGCTCCGAATTTCTGTTTTTGACGAGGTTCATTTTGATCTCTTGAAGTTTCTGTGTCAAAATCAATACATGAGTAATAATAATAATTATAAATAGTAAAGTCATAGCGCAAAGGAATTATCTTCTAACTTTATGTAACGTTTAGATGCGGGTAAGGTGTCTGACTTGAAGAATCTGAATAAAAGAGATAGAAGTGCAAACAATTTAGTGTCAGACATACAAAACTAACAATATCCTATCCGAAGAAACTCCCCCATTCACTTAGAAAGTTAGAAACTTCTGAATCTATATCATCACAACACTGGAAACAATCACGCACTTAAAAACCAATAGGTCGACCTAGTGACTGATATGATAATTGTCCACGTTATAGTCTCAAGTACAAAATCATTGGGTCACCGGTGATTTTCTGATTAGTAGCAAATTCATAAAAACAATTATTATAATCTAAAAGTTGCATATCTGGGGATAATAACCAAATTAAACCAACAACGAGGGAGGATCTGGTTATTAATGAAATGAGAAATTTTCTCTCTTCCAAAATACAGCAAATTACTCTCACAACTCAAGAGCAAAGTTTTCAAAAGGAAACTCAAGGACTGCCTCCACATCGTTTATTAGCTAAGATCAGACAATCAGTCACAAAATGATGACAATACAACATTCTCTGTTTGTAAATTCATCTACCACATCCTCACATCTAAAGGGCTGCCAAAAATCAGCTAATCATAAATGTTGGTGTTCCTTAGTTTTCAAATGGAAACTCAAGGCCTCCTTCTCCACCCACTAATTATTATATCATAAGTTAATAACTTAAGCCAAGACCTTACATTGATTAATTACATGAGATACACAACACAGTAAAAGAATTATGACAATACAACATGCTCTATTTGTCTATTCATCTACCAGGACATCATATGGACTACCAAAACTTTTACAGCATGTAGGTCAAAATTCAGGAAGCAAATTATAACTTCACATTACTCACCAACAATTATGGTAAATCAGTAACTAAACAAATCACGTATCAGGAAAGAATCAATCGCATCCCTTACCATATATTTTATCTGACAACTATTTATAACCACATCATAATTTCATACGTAATAGGGCATTTTAAACACATGCACGAACCTTCTAGTAAACTATATTCAGTTAAATTCAATATAAAAAGTAAAGCTCATTGTTACATCATTTGCATTCTAAATTTAACGTATTCCAAAGAGCACAAAGAGGGTTGTCACAAAATGTAACATGCGACACCTATCAACGATATTCAAATAGTTTAAATCTTAATTCATGAAAAGAATTCAAAAGACCCATTTTTAAACATTTCTTTTTACATAGAAGGCTCGACATCTATGATGCCTGCAATTATCACAGTCACTAACACACTCAAAAAAAAAAAAAGGAATGACAAGAATTGTATCTGAAAATGCTGATTTTTTTTGTCTCTATTATGTTGAATAGATACCATCATCCATTTGTGAATTCTACTTTTAACTTCAACAATTGTACTTAATCTATCAACTTGAGGGCAGAGTAGATTCTGCCCGATACCAAACTCCGCCAAAAGTGTGTTTTAGCTATGTTTACTACAAGAGAAAACTATTCGTCAAAGAAACACAACTACGAAATATTCTTAGTAATCTGATA
>JAYMTB010001286.1:0-11217 GCA_036897585.1 Francoa sonchifolia
CATGCAGGTGGGTGCAGAAATGGCAGTGAATAGAAATCTGTCAAAAAGTGGCTCCGTCGGTCAGGCTGCCGGCCAGCCACCGCCACCCTTTTCGGTGGAAGATGTGTGTGTGTCTCCCTCTCTACCATGCCTTTCCATAATTTTCATGCACAGGGAATCATGTCTTTATGATATTTACATTATCAAATTAAAATTAACCATAAAGGTTCCATATTTTCATGAAATGACTTTATTTTTAAAAATAAATTTTCTGAAAATATGTTAATTTAAATATTAAAGCAAAAAATGTTAGCAAATTAGTAAATTACCCCCAAACCCATGTGAATTAGTGCATTGCATTTTATAATTTCAGTTTCGAATAGTATCATGATCCGGAGTAATTTTCCAAAAGTTAATAAATTTAGACTCCAGAGGTTGAAAATCACTTAATTTACTAGAAAGTAATCATCATGACTCATGAGTTACACTTTGAAATTCTAATGAAACCCCTCTACACCTTTTATTTTCCATGGTTAACGAAAGTAAAAGGCATGAATTTGGAGTAAATGGGTGTTGTGATGGAGATGCTGCGTGGCTGAAGATTAAATGAATGACAAGTCTCCAAGTGAAAGTGAGGATCTGAGAGTCTATCAAAGATAGGGTGGCCATAGAATTGCTTTACAAATAATAAATTCTCCAGCTAAGACGAACACCTCTTTCTCTCTCCCTATTAGGATTACTAGGTTGTCTTTCAATTCCCACTTTGGGATTTGCAATGTTTTGTCTCTTTTGTCGTGATAGTTTTTCCGATGATCTTAGATGTAAGCGTGATTCTATTTTCAGTCTAAACAGTAAATAGTATCCACTAGATTAGGAAGAAGCAAGTACTTACAAGTTTCATTTCAAAGTCTCCATAACTCATTTCAATTAACTCACTAATTAAACTTGTATTTTCGTACTAAACAAAAATTACATGATGTTAGAGCAACAAACTACAACGTTAACCCTCAACTTTCAATATCATGATACACCATATATTTCTTTTTTTTCCCGAAAAAATAATTAAGTACTACATGAAACTTGCACAGTTCGTGTTATTCATATAATAAGTTAAAACAAGCAAATATGATGAAATATAGCTCGGAAAGATTAGCTTAATGTTGTACCTCCAGACCAACAATTGTAACACACAGATATTAATACCGATCATGAAATCACTTCTACAAGTTTTTGTTGCAGTCCACATACATCCATAGAACCCGCATCGCTGACCTGCAAAACAAACACAATCAATACCCTAAAAACGAACAAAAATACTAACATTTCGAAGAATTTAAGGAAAGCCCTTATTACCTCGGATTTAATACTATATAGTAATCTTTCATTAACTTTTGTAGATACACAACTCACAACATTAAATCCTTCATTAATCAATGTTTCCATCACTCTTGAAAGTGTCAAATTTTGATCCCTTAAGCCATTGCTAAATGCAATCTCAATTCCACCAATACATTGGTGCACCTCAATATTATTGCTTGGTGGATCATTGTCTGATTTTTCGGTGTTTGGTTCATCAAGACCATGAAAATTTGATAACTTTTTCAATTCATCTCTTTTGGCATTCAGTTGTTTGATTTTCTCCTTGAGATGTTTTATGTATTTCACTGCTTCATTCATGTGATCCGATACCGATCTCTTTCCCTGAAAACCCTAAACTCATTAGTATACATATAAATCATCCCTATATGAAAAACTTGATCTGACCCAATAAACTCTGAATGCGTGCGAGACAACAATCCAATTACTATGCTTAAAAAAATATACATGGATAATGCAGCCATTGTGGTTGTATATCAGTTTTTGTTTGACTTAGCAATCGGAATGAGAATTCACAAAATTCAAGAGATATTTTGCAGAGGTTTCACTCTCAAGTTGCATGTAAGATTCGATAAAAGTCATCCATCGCTAAGCTAAACAAACTCCAAAAATCCAGATCAGACTACTGAATCAGTGAAAAAAAGTTCAATAATGTCTAGGATAGTGAACGAGCCGTTGTCATATGTCTGACTCGAATTTTTCAAAAATTGAATTGCCCAAGTTATTTAGTGTCAAATCAAATACCAAATCATGAAAAAAAATTATATCCTCATAATTAATTTTCTTAGATAACTCACCCAAAAAGAAAAAGAAAAACTTGAAAAAGAACTTAAAAGAAAATTAGGGTTTTATTATTCATCACCTTAATAAACTCAAAAGGAAGTAAAAACCTAAGAGAAGCATGAAGATTAGCCATTTCTTGTCTCCTTTGTTTTTCCAAATCTTTGTGCATAATTTTCTTCTTCTTGTTGCAATCATCACCACCAAAACTTGCATAATTATTACTACTACTTGTAGCATCTGATGAAATTCTTCTTATCCTCTTAGAAGATTTATTGATGGAATCCAGCAAAGCATGATGACCCAATTTCTGATCTTGTTTGTTTGATGAAATCTTAAAACACAGATCATTGTTGGGTTGTAAAGGAAACATTTTAATTTTGATTAAAGATAAGATCAAGTTTTGAAGATTTTGTATTAATGGTGGCAATAAAGAGATTTGGTTGTTAGGGCTTCTGATCTTTCAATTTTGCTTAAGATTCCTTCAATAATTCTAGTTATATAATTATAATTATGATGATCAGTTAATTTACTTAAGTCAGAGATTTGAAGTGATTTTGTTTTGGAATTTCTAAGGTCCTAGGTGTGTTTCGTTCCGGTGTGATAAAGCATTCAATCTCATGGTGGACCATCATCTCCACTACTGCTTCATTCACGTTATCTACGGCTGAGATTGTACTTAGATAGAAAACCTAGTCAACAGCATAGAATTATGTGGGCCCCACTCTTTACTTTCTTCCTCAATACGCTGTCGTTTCAAATTATTGCATTTTTAATTAGAATAAAATATGAATATTACTTCTATACTTATTTCTTATATAATTTTAATTGCTCTTTCAATATTTATTTATAAAATGAGGTTTTCATTACTACTACTATAAAAAATTGACTTTGAATTATATGTATATATATATATTCTAAATTAAAGCAAATAATCAAATAAAAAATTTTATTGAAAGGTTTTAGTCCTTCCCACCTATTCCATATTTTCTTTTATTTTTTCATTATTTACATTCGAATTCAAATTCTATCAAAATTATATTAATTTACATGATTAACAAAACTGAACTCTACCATTACCCAAAAAAAAAAAAAAAGCACTTATCACTTAGTGTGTGTGTGTATATATATATGACCCAAATACAATATAATGGTTACAGAAACAGCATGGGTGGTTCCCAGAAAAATGCAAGGAAATACATAAAAAAATGGTAGTGGTTGTGATTGAGTGTATTGTCATGGAAATATTGGTTGTAAAGCATTAATCAATTGAGCTTAAGTAGGGACTATATATATATATATCTGTTTTTGTTGCATATCTCTATTATTAGTCCAATTTTTTATTTTTTTATTTATCCAACTATATGTTGTTTTATTGTTTTGGATCCATTGGCATTCAGGAACAAAGTTTATTAGATTTTATTAAGTATATAATCAATGGGAATAATCTGTTGTTAGGATCCTTAAATCTCTTCTTGTTGCCGGCAACAACTGACAGAAGAACGAAATGATGCACTTCTTCCCTTAATATAAAAGGAGATAATTTAAGATTCTATTAACCACTAATCGTAATTAGTATTTTTTTAAATACACTTGGGTATTTCAATATAATGAATCTTATTCCGATAGACCCAAAAATGACGGGTGCGAATTGTACCAGGATAGTGTGCAGGCTTCTGGGCTTCATTAGGACACCTTGTCTTGATGGCTAAGCTCGGAAATTTTGATGGTTTAAGATTCTTCGTACATGAGCTATAAAGCTTTCTTTTGTATTGTCAGATTCATTCTTCCGCAGCAACTTGTTGGTCCTTGCATGAAGATTGGGTAGGCGAGCAATGGTGGCATGAGGGAAAACAGTGAGACCGGAAGATGAAGCCAGAAATCTGCATTGTCCAGTGTTACACCGGCAAGACTGGGCGGTACTTTCACTGGGATGTATGTTCTATATGCCTGCATGATAATGATATAAGATATTTGTATCAGGTACGCTTAAAACAAAAGCCTTCACATCATCACACCAGTGGACACAGTCTAAAAAAATATCACAATCCACTACAATTTCTTACTCATGAAATATATTCACAACGATAAACCAGATAGAATCATAATGATGCAAAACAATACTACTAACTTTTGGGAAAATAAAGTTTGATCCGAATTTCTACCATGATGCAGGTTATCCAATAAAAAAGCCAAAACCCGACAGGCTCATGAGGTTAGCTTAGTATCCTGGTTTTGTGAGTCATATATGGCTCTAGCAGTAGTTCTTGCATATGACTTTTACCAAACTTAAGGCGTCCAACTTCAGATTAAAGAAAAAGTTGTATGAGATCAAGGGCTAGGCTACAAGGGTTGCTATAAAGGTTAACCAAAGGATCTAACTCGTGCCACTTGTAGAGGGCAAGTATGATACTTATGTTCCCCTGCGGTTGAAAAGAGAACTATGAGTCCGGCACAGACGTGGTGCGTCATGTTTCCACACAAATGTGTTGTGTCTGACGCAACTCTCATAGAATCTTAAAATAGCAAAACACTGATGAAAATAATAAATATGCATGGGTTACTTGACCAAAATGTATGTCAGTAATGAATTTTTGCTAGTACCAATCAAGTCTTGAATACCACTGATACCAGTAAAAAGGGTAACATATGCTCAACAGACATTTTAGTAGGAAAAGCGTCCACCAAAAATATTTCTGACAGGTGAAGAAAAAACAAGAAATGCATCGTGGACATAGTTGTTGGTGGGTAAAAGATGTGCATTGAATTCCTGATGAGCTTATGAGATGTTGAAATGTGCAATATGAAAGCTACAAAGAAATTTAAATATTTCAGCAATGTCCTATATCAAAATAAATGCCACTTTACGGAAATGAAAATGTGCATTAACAAAAGCACTGAATTCTACGGAATTTAGGTGATCCCCATAGAGATGATCCTACCTTTGTCTTGAGATACAGTATTTTCAGCCCACATTTCAAATATAATTTTATTCAAATCCTTTTACTTTCTAACTAGGTAGAAAAAGTGTTATACGCAAAGCTCGGTCAATCTTCAAAAAGTTGCAGACATGAGGGCCCAACTGCCCCAGCCAAAACTTATCAGATGGCAAAAAGCAAGCATATGAAATTTACTACGATGGCATCATCACCAAAAGCATGGGCCTTGCTAAAGAAAGCAAAACTCCAATAACTCATGGCATTCCTAAAACTCATGAAAAGCAATGTCGTGGGGACATTGCTTTACTTTGCATATCGATTGTAGCTCATACAGAAAGTTGATATTAATTTTGGATTTGTAGGCCACATCAACATCAACATCATAGCCTTGTTTTCATGCACAAATCAACCACAAAAATGACGAAGCAATTATCTATAGCAGCAAACTAATTCATGAAAATCTGTGCCAACATAATTAGAAACTCACCTCGCCTTCTTTTGGGATTTGGATGGAAAGTGTGATGGAGGTGAAGGGGAAAATTCAAATGGTAGTTGGGGGAGCTCCAAGTCACCACTAAGCATCCCAACAACCTCTTTCATTGACAGCCGGCGAGCGGGTGACTTCTGCAAACACAACAGTGCCACTTTGATGCATAACTGCGCTTGTTCTTTATCCAAAGACTGAATAGATTGATCAACCAAATCAAGAAGCTTCCCAGCACGAGCAAGGTGACGAGCCCATGATAAAAGATTGGCTCGTTGAAATTCAGATATGGGTGAGCCAGTCACTTGAAGTGGCCGACGCCCAGCAATAAGAACCAACAATAACACCCCATAGCTATACACATCACATTTCTCCGATAAATCCCCACCACCACCATACTCAGGAGCAATGTAACAAACAGTTCCTCTCATACTAGGAGTACTGCTCATACCACTACTCTTTGGAATCTCTCCACTCATTGAATCCTTGCTATTATAGCGACCTTTCCAGAGCTCGCCACTAAGCCCATCCAACCACCAATCAACACTACTACGACTGCTCCTACTCCTACTCCGTCTCCTACTTCTCTTCTTTCTCTCTGAATACAATTCCTCATCTTGCCACCATTCCTCTCCGACAGTATCATCACCCTTCAATGCCATCTCCCGCTTCTTCTTCTTCTTCTTCTTCTTCTTCTCTTTAGCAAGTTCATCACAATACTCCTCCTTCCACCACTCCCTCGCTGGCCTTCTCTTTTCTTTCTTTGGATAACTCTCCTCATCAAATGACATCCACCAGTCCAATCGCTTCCGACTCTTCTTCTTTTTCTTCTTCTCCAATTTCCGGCCACTACTTGATGCAGAAGCTTCAATCCAATTGCTCTTCGGTCTCTCCTTTTTTATCTCTGTTCCAATCCACTCCATCACATAATCCTTCACAGGCCCCATCTCTCTCACTTCATTATCCTGTTTCCACCACCAATCCTTGCCAGAAATATTCCTTATTCCCTTACCACTCCTCTTACTCTCCACACTAGCCCTATCAAAATTCCCCTCGGACACGCTCCCCTTCTCCAATCCCTCTGGCAATGCCCCAACAACAACTACCTCAACCATCTCCGTGGACGATGCAGATTTCGGAGCCCTAGCCAAACTATCAGGGGACTGATGAACTCCAACATTGGATTCCTCAAAACCCGTCATCACACTCTCAGTCTCAACCACAGATCCATAATCATCTACACCAACCCCACAATTATTCTCCAATTCCCCTTTTTTCTTCTCCAATCCACCGGCAATTTTACCAGCATCACTCTCTACAATCGCAACCTCACACTCACTCTCCGATTTCAACCTTGCAAGACCAAAATCA
The DNA here is from genome assembly GCA_036897585.1 of Francoa sonchifolia. Classification (NCBI taxonomy): domain Eukaryota; kingdom Viridiplantae; phylum Streptophyta; class Magnoliopsida; order Geraniales; family Francoaceae; genus Francoa; species Francoa sonchifolia. The sequence goes on from JAYMTB010001286.1 coordinate 6,931, forward strand.
CTAATCTTAGCAGAAAAGTACTCATCCAAAAGAATATTACTAGGCTTAATATCCCCATGAATCACCGGCGTATCCAAACTATGAAGATAAGCAATTCCTTTCGCAATCTCAAGAGCAATCGAAAACCGCTTCTTCCACTCCATCAATTCCGCACACTTTCGATGCAACAACGCATCTTGTAGATTACCATTGCTCATAACCTCATACACCAACAGCATTCGGTGACGCTTACGGTGCGAACAAAACCCTAGAACGGAGAGAATATGAGGTGAATCAAGCATTCCAGCGAACAAAAGCTCGTTCTGAAACTCGCGTTCGCCTTGAAGAGAGCCATGGTCCATGACCTTGACAGCGACGGATTGACCGGAGGGGAGGGAGCCACGGTAGACGGAGCCGAATCCACCTTGGCCAAGGCGGTGGGAAGGCGAGAAGGAGGAAGTTGCACGGCGGAGAACAGAGTAAGAGAAGCGATGAGGTGGTTGGGAATCAGAAGGAGCAGTACGTTTTCTGGTGATTTTCCGGAAGATTGTGATGAGAATCAGGAGGAGGGAAAAAGCAGCGACGGTGGCGCCGGCGAAGGGAGCAACGAGGTGGGAGGAAATGGGGTGATGGTGGTAATGCTGGGAAGGGGATTGTGTAGTTGATAATAAAATCAACGGCGGCGGTAGCGGCGGCGGTGGGAGAATTTGGCGGGATGGCATGATGGATTAGTGGAGAGTAAGTTTTCAGTAGATATGAAAATCCATGACTGAGCAAAATCAACAGTAACGGCTTGAAGAAAAACTCTGGTTCTTGTATTTTATGTGATATTTGCATGTATTCCCTTTTATTAGTGTTTATTTGTAATATGTTACCTTAATTTCATATTAGTTATACTTTTACCCCTTTTTTCCTTATAATCTTTTCTAATTTCATTTTCAATGGCTTTAATGAGCTACCTGTAGAAAAATTCTTGGTTATAATAGAGGAACCACGTCATCGAAAGGCCACAGCAAGTTAGAGCAGGACACGTGTCATAAATGGTCCCACATCATTTGACAATAGTCTCTCCACTTTAAGGCGGTGGGACCCACTATACAAGTGTCGACTTATGATTAAATATAGTTTGAACCCTTTAATATTGCGAGACCCACTTTTGATAGGTGTCGTGAGATTAGTGCTGTAGTATGCATGACGTGGTGCCTCTATTGTAAGCAAGAATTTTCCCAAAATGAGTCAAATTAAGAATAGATCTAATGGAATCAACTTAACCTAGAGTCTATTGAAACCAAATGAAAAGACTAATAATAAAATTCAGTTTATACTTTGAACATTAAAATGATTTTGACATTATATTTGTGGGAACTCTGAAATATAAAATTAGTTGAATATAACAATTTTAAATTTCAAAATAGTGGTACTTCTAGAATGTGATGGTGAAGACAAAGATATAGAACCAAAAATTGATGAAAGAATATAAAATAGTGGTGGAGTTGGTCATTTATATTTGTTTCTAAACGTGTTTGTTTTGGGTATTAGGTAATGACTTTAATTTCCTTCCATTGATACTATAACTTTCACTTTCAATCCAACCGTGGGTTACTTAAATTGCCCATAAATTGTTTGACTAAGACTTCTGTTACATTGAAAAATAGACCAAACTTACTTTTCATTTACCAACCAACCCACTAACCGGCCTCCATATCTATTGTTATTTTTTCTTTTTTTTTAATATATCTTTTCACTAAGAAAACAATTTGTACAACCTATGTCAAATGGTTGTTTAAAGACACAACATAGTTACACAAAAAGCCACAAAACTCATTAAGTTCAAAGATGTCGTGTTCAATAAAATAATAGCCGAAACCTATTTTTTCTGAAATGTCCTACTCATTAAAATTCTTCAAAGCTTGTCCAATTTTGAAATTTTTTTCAGTATGCGGTTAAAAATCCACATGTAGTGGTGATGTTTTACCACTGAATGTGGATTTTACTCCGCTGTAAGTGGGTCCCATATGGTGTAAGAAAAAACTAGCCCATCAAGTAATAGGCACCAAAACAATATTCAATAACATATACATGTAGACAGACAGAGAAAAAGGGCCGACCTTTAACAAGAATCAGAAGATAGTCCTATGTTATCTTCCAATGTTCATACGAGATAGAGAGGCTAACTAGCATTTTATGCTATGCCATGGAAAGAAAGAAAATAACAAGAATGTCTAAGGCTAATTCGATTTTAAAAGAAAATTGTCTCCAATGAAAATCTGTGCATGTTTTTCTGTCAATGTTAGACCCGGATAAAGTTTCTAAGTTTTACCTTCATCATTGGGTTCTATAATGAGCTAAGAAACTACCATTATCAAAGTTTATCCATCCCAAAGAAAGCGGGAGAAAAAGTTCAAACCAACATAAGTTTTTACCTTGTGAACTCCTCATCGGGTTCTCTTTAAATCAACAACTATGACACTTATGTTATCATAGCTCCTCCGTCCCAAAGCAAGACGGGTTAGCAGTGCAGCTGCGAGATCAGTTGAATCTGGCTTTCCTTCTTGGAGACATCCACGCGTTACATCGCATGCCATGTTGTCACTGATCACATCCCACAAGCCATCACTTGCAAGGATTAAGTAATCATCTTCCGGATCTCTTGTCGTAAAAGTTATGTCTGGCTCAGATGTCACAACTGGTTTTAGAAACTTATCCCCTGTTCAAAGAAAACCCTTGTGTCAGCATTACGATTTTCAACACCATAATTGCAATATGCTGCTTAACTGTAAATAACATATGCTGTGCCAAAAAAACAATCTCAGATTCAATCTTTATTTAGTTCCAGATTACACAAACTCGCTCAAAGAAAAGCAATGCACAGATTAAAGAACTCGGAGCTACATCTTCACATAAGCACGCAATAAATAAAAGTTGACATAGCTGCATTATTAATGCCTTGAGCAGGACATTCAAAATAAAATGGAAATACATACAAACAAACAGTACAGAAACCTGGCTGCAGTATCCCTTCACCAAAAAAATATGAAATCCAACTAAAGTTAGGTCTAAATTATAATAGAGTCATGAACTCGTATAATCAACTTTCAATAGCCAGACGGAAACATAAATTATGCATGTGTATGACAACAAATAAACTGCATTTTCAGCTGACACTTATTTTGATGTCCTAGCTCTGGAATAATAAATATGAAATCTACAGTATTGCTCACGCACCTCTAGAGAGTAAAAAGCAACACAACTTGAAAGTTCTAAAGAACAAAGAAAGTTTAAGACATTGATCAGGCAAAAGTTAAGAATGTTGTGCTGTGTTTCACAAACTTATGTATCTATGCTTAAAATCAGATAGTAATATAGAACAGAAGTTGTTAATGATGTTAGCTATCTGACTTACATTAAGGATTTTGTATAATGACAAACACCTTGGTGCCTAAGGTCATGTGATAATCACTAGACAAACTCTTACCATATACAGTAGAACAGGGCGACATTTACAAGGCCTGTTAATCCACTATGCAGTATAGTTGTTAAATCGGATCTAAACATACCAATTATGGCAATTCAATCAAGAATTACCTAAATTACTACTGAAATAGTAACCACAAGCAAAACCGTGTAGATATGACATAGTTCAACACGACTTGATACAGTTTCCCTCCAGACGTTACACTGACCATCAAAGCCTAGACTTTCACCATTTTGCTGTCCCATATAAGAGTCTTGACCACTTGTCAACTAGCTAATGAGAATATTGGCTTATTCATATTCTCGATAAAAACCCTCAACCAATCCCCTTTTGAGGTCATGACGTATTTTATGAAGGGAAAGTTATGAGTTTATGTTGTATGCTAGGGAACGCCCAAAACCTTCATATCTTTTTAGACCCTTCCTACATCCAAATTAGTACTAGTGTTATCCATTAATTGGGGACAGCGTGTATAAAAGACACGTGCGATACAGCCATACTAACTTGGACAAAGGGCAGACCAAAGCACATTATCGATGACCCAACTGTCTGTTTAACACACAAACGCCAAGATAGTTATTTTTCAGTTAAAGAGGTTTCTTGTAATCAATGCCAATAAATGTTATTAGTTATCAATGCTATGTCAAAGAAACTTGTGTGATCTAATAAGGAGATAAGAAACTCGTAATGGTGAAACTTAATACCATTGTGTAAACCATATATAAACTTAATACCATTTTTATATGAGCTTTTAAGTAACGTAACCTTTTAGGGGTTTTGAAAACAAAATCAATAAAATTACATTGGAATAGTACTAAAGGCATAAAATTGTA
>JAYMTB010001287.1:0-11217 GCA_036897585.1 Francoa sonchifolia
CCAATAGGGACCCACCCTGAGGGCTCAAAGTGACTGAAGTGCGGCGACTTACCCCAAGCATTAATGAGCATTAAATGCTAAGCCATCAATGCTATCAGCTACTTTAACAAGTCAGAGGGTTGGGAACCACCAACCTCTGAGAAAGACGGCCCGAGTAATGATCACAAGAGAATTTATAAATACCCATGTCGCCCCCTACGGTAAGGGGTTGGTTGGTTGGCTGATTCCAAAGAAAGGGTTTTGTTTGATTGGCTAATGAACACTAGTGAGAGGAGAGATAAGGAAAATAGCGATAGAGCGGTAGTAGAGAACCTAAACGGATACCGGTAAGCCTTGTTCCCATGTCGGTCTCGATCAGAAACATTGCAGTCTGCCCCCGAGACACTCGAGTGAGCCCGAGGGAAGCGAGGGAACGTCGTGTATGCGTCGCCGTGTGAGAGCTGTTACTCGCGACTTTCGATAGAGAAACGACAGGTCCCTATTTCTCACCCCGAACGTCTGTACCGCTCCTGGACCTATAACAAATCGGTATTATCTTTTTTGGTCCCAAACTGACCCGCACCCGACAGAATTTCCCGGTTGCAAACAGTGACTTTCTTTTTATCACAAAAATAATTCAGAAGTAAAAATGGCATTACTATTTTGACGGACATTCTCCAGTGCATAAATCAATCCAAATTTAAAAGTTGTAAATTAATTAGATAATGAATAAATCCATGAATATGATGAGGCTATTGTGAGTGAGCATTTGGTTTAGAATTTTAATTTGACTAAAACTAAGATTATTGAGATTATTTAAATAAATAATTATCAACTTGTAGTACAATAAAACTTGTTCTACTTGGTGAATTTGAGCTTAAATCTCGTATTATAATTTATGTGTTAATTATCTTGTTAAATAGTAGATATTTTTTTTACTTGAGATTTCTAGATTAAATATCTATTATATCATGTTAAACTATGAATTAATTAAAAAATTTAAACTAATTTATAATTATGTATATATATACATTGAAATTAGAAAACTAATATTTAAAACTAAAATCTTTAGATTCTTCATCTGAATAAATTTTTTTCAGTAGATTTTTCTTTTAAATCAATCAAATTAATATCTTTTTCCATTAGAATATATTTTTTTTTTAATTACATATTATAAGTTTCTAAATATTGTGTTGAATATTTGGTAAAGAATGCAAGAAAATGATGAGTTCCTGAATATTGAACCTTCCATGCACGCGTTTAAAGAGAAACCTCTCGCACGTGCTTCCACGACAGGTTTGGTACGGTCAATTTACACGTGTCCAATTCTCCCCACTCTCCAATATCTAGGACAGGTGGGCTGCTCCCTCTCACTCGCTCCGTCCGTTTCGCTTCCATCCCATTCAAATTCTCTGTCCGTATATTCCTCCATCACCGATTCATCTCACGCCTGATTTTGATGCAGCACCAGGATCAGTTAAATCCTTGATTTGATACGGAGACGGAGAATTATTCGTATATGGAGAGAAGTTTCGGTGAGTTGAGTATCAACGACGTTTCATCGACGTTCAGCGACTGTAACAGCGATCGATCGGAAGAGTTTCCTACAACTTCATCGCAGAGCAGGCGACTATTCATCGCTTGCGCTTCAGATAACTCCGATGATATAATCCTTCAACTCGTTTCAGATCTAGAATCTTCTTCAATCGATGAGCAAAAGCAAGCGGCGATGAAAATCAGACTCTTAGCAAAGGATAAATCAGAGAATCGAGTTAAAATCGCTAAAGCTGGAGCAGTAAAGCCTCTAATAGCGATAATCGCTTCCACAGATCTTCAGCTTCAAGAGTTAGGAGTCACAGCAATTTTGAATCTTTCACTGTGTGATGAAAACAAGGAACTCATTGTTTCATCTGGAGCGATCAAGCCGCTAGTTCGAGCTTTAAGATCTGGAACCCCAACGACGAAAGAGAACGCGGCCTGTGCTCTGTTACGCCTCTCGCAAATCGATGAGAACAAAGTCGCAATCGGACGATCAGGAGCGATTCCACTTCTGGTGAACCTTCTAGGAACCGGAAGTTCACGCGGAAAGAAGGACGCATCAACGGCACTATATACGCTATGTTCGGTGAGGGAGAATAAGATCAGAGCCGTTCAAGCGGGAATCATGAAGCCGTTGGTGGAACTGATGGCTGATTTAGGGTCAAATATGGTGGACAAAGCAGCGTATGTGATGAGCGTGTTGGTATCGTTACAGGAGGCGAGAACGGCAGTTGTTGAGGAAGGAGGGATACCTGTGCTGGTGGAGATGGTAGAGGTTGGATCGCAGAGACAGAAGGAGATATCGGTTGTGATATTGTTGCAGATTTGTGAGAATAATTTGACGTATCGTACCATGGTGGCCCGTGAAGGAGCGATTCCTCCTTTGGTTGCGTTGTCTCAGTCCGGTGCCAATCGCGCCAAACAAAAGGTAAGTCTGTAGATCTGTAACTTCCAGTTTGTTACAACCACGTTCTCCTTGAAATTGAAAAAAAAAAAAAAACTCCTGAATTTTCTGACAAATAATTTGTTCAATTTTTCAAAAATAAAATAAGTTAATTGCTATTTAAAGTAAAGAAAGAAGTTTTGAGGCTTTTTTATTTTTATTTTAGTATAATGTTTCTTCATTTGATCTAAATGTTTAAATTATTTAATAAAATTTAAAATTAATTGTCCGTTTAATGTAAATTTAAAAATCATTACTATATCTTATTCATATTTTTTATTAACTAAAAGATCAAATAAATATATTATAACTCATTTACATCTGCCAATATAATAAAATGTGATACAGGCGGAGATATTGATAGGACTATTGAGGCAGCCAAAATGCGGAAACTCAACTGGAGGAATGTCTACTTATAAGAACAAGGTAACGTTTTGTTTGGATGGAAGAGAATAAAAGATATAGGCATGGAAATGTGTGTTTCCAATTTAGATGAAAGCAAAAGAAAATGTTTTGTTTGGACGAAAGAAAAAAGAAAAAGTAGGTAGTGTTGTATGTTTGGATGAAAGTAAAGGTACTTGAGATATAATTAAAAATTTGATTACTCATTTTAAGAAAAAGATATTTCAACTCAAAATGAAATTTTGTTTTTTTACTGGTACTATTAATATATTGATACATATATATGTATGCTTATAAATTTATGTGACATATATTTACTAACATTTTTTATGCAACATTTAGTATTTACCACTAATTAATTAGTGAACTTGCATTAAATGAACAACATTTACTCGAGAGTTAGCTATATATAATTTAAAAATTACTATTGATTTTCGGAAAATTCAGACATGAAATTACTTTGAATCTCAACTAATCAACTTGTTTGAGATTATTTTATCTTAATATTTATGAGTTTATACTTAAATATAATTATAAATTTTCACCATGTCACAACAATTCCCATAATTTCAGCAAAATGATTCTCTAACGACAAAATAATCATTTTCATGTAATGAATTCATATTTGTCTTGTTGACCCATATAATTATAAAAGAACACATATTTTTCAATAATATATGGATCTAAATTATATAAAATACTCAAGATAGTCTTAGAACAAAAAAGTAAGAAGTAAAAAATAAAATAGCATGAAAAGATCGATTTGGGTATTTATAAATTTAGATTTCTCCAAGAATATGCAGAATGAAGAATATATTGTAGAGTCTTTCATCATCAAATAAAAGTTATTATCGTGTTTAGTCAAAATATTAGAAACTTTTGGAAATAAATTTACCAATTTAAAACTTAATATAAGCCTATGGACAAGTTTGATGTAAAATCAATTATAGAAGTGCTTCACGCATGGTTCCTTTTTTAAAAAAAATATATTTAGTATTTGATTCTTTTAAAATGAGAATTTTTTTCTTTTCTTTTTAAGTTATGGAAGACATTTAGTAATAGTCCATGAAGACATAATTATTTTTTATTGTATTACAATAAAATGATATTAATGTAATATATATTGATGATTCTTGTTTAATTAAAGGAGAATAAAACTATTAATTTAAAAACATTTATTTATATTACTTTTATGTTGAAGTGCGTAACAATATTCTAGACATATTGATTAATTTTTATTAGTAAAATATTGGAAAGAATATTATACCACTAAAAATATGTTAATTTGGATTTCCTTGTCACTCTTTTATATTATTTATTAGGATTGGGTAAAGGAAGTAAAATATACTTTAATTTTTCATATTCAATTCTATTATATTTTGGTCTAAATATAACTCATACATATATTTTAATATCTGGAAAAGCAATTTGGTGTGAAATCCAATCAAATTAATAGTTGGAAAAAAATTTAATTAACTCGATTTAATAATATCTAATTCAAATTAAAATAAATTGAATTAGAGTAATATAGTTTAACTGAATTTTCGGTTTCAATGAAATTTTTTCCCTTTTAAACATATGAATTTTATTTAAATTTACGAGAAACAAGTTGATTTAGTCGGTTCCATTCAATTTAGAAACTCCTATTTATGTTCAGAAATTTGACTTAATAACAAACGAAATCCATCTGGTGAATACTTAGTGGTCAATTATTTTCTTATTTAGTGGAGAATTTGATTTAATCATTAAGTATTTGGATTGGAATTTTGAAATATTGGAAATATTATTTTAATTTAAAATTCATAATAATCGAATAGGGATGAAGAAAAATATTTGATTAAAAATACATAAGGCTTAAATGCATTTTGGATAATTAAATTATTGATCGAATTTCAAGTTAGTATTTATGTATATATATAAATTTTTTTTTTCTTTTTAATCTTTGAATGCTTAAATTTATAAAAATTGACAAAAATTGTTTCTCCGTTCATTCAATTAAATAATTACGTTAAAAGAAAATTATAGAATTGAGACATAAGTCACAACTATTTAAATTTTTTTCTTTTTAATTTTATGAAAATATTTAAATAATTTCCTAATTGTCTTTTTTAAAAAAAAAATTTGTTTAGTCCTTTTATAAAAAAATATTTCTAATTTTCTTATTTTAACTTTAGAAAAAAAAATCATTTTTTTGGCGTTTAATTTAATTAATTTTCTTTTAAAATAGAAATGATATGATTTTCTTTATATCATTTATATTGTAATGTATTTTTTTCAAAAAATTTGTTTTCTTGAAAAGATTTTTAAGTTTTTCAAAAAATCTTTAGTTTTTTAAAATTTTAGTATATTTTTTAAAACTATTTAAAATTTAACTTTAAAGTTTTTAAATTTTTTTCTATTTTTTTCATTTATCTCTCAAATAATTCTAAATAGATTTAAAACAAAATAAAATTTGATGTTTGATTACATAAGTATGGATTAAACAAATCTTTGAAATTTAGAGATTACACTTAAAATATTTTTTTTAAATCATTTAAAATTAAATAAAAAAAAAATTAAACACCAAAGAAATGATTTTTTTTTCTAAAATGAAAAAAGAAAAAAGAAAAAATAGAATTTTTTTTTTAATAAAAGGATTAAAAATTAAAATCTTTTAAAAATATTTAGTTTTGTTATTAAAAATAAATTTAGGAAACTATTTATACATTTTTATAAAAAAAAAAAAACAAAAAAATGAAATTTAATGGTTGTGACACATGTCGCAATTTTATAATTGTATTGACTTCTAACGAAATGATCAGAAGAACTTTAGATAGTAACTTGAAAATCGATCAATAGTTTAAATACTCCAAAATACATTTACGCCTAATTAAATTTAAAAAAAAAGTTATTATGGAATAAGTTAGAGTAGATTTTGGGTGTTTTAGTGAGTCAGATTCTAATAAAAAAGTAAATTCAATAAGTAGAAGTGGGAATTAAAAACATGGAAAATGGAATTGGAAAAGTGGTAAGAAGGGGTGCTGAAGCAGTGAAGTGAATGGGATTGACCGGATCTGGGTGCGGCCGTAACGCGTTAGCCATGACTTGACTTTGTGAAACATTCATATAGTTTCCGGTTAATGGAGAAGAGCACCATTACTCGCTAGGCTACATTGCCAACCCAATTTGACTTCTTCTTTTCTTCAACGTCTGCTTTTTGTTTTACATTCTATTGCTTTTTCTTAAAATATAAAATCTAGACTCCGTCTTGACCTTCTTAAAGTGCACAACCAAATCGTACTTGAATATCTAAAGGAACATTTCTCCAAATAAAAGTCATAAATATTATTTACATTCAAAAGTGTTACATATAGTGCCCCCAAAGACTTTGATTACACATAAAAACTAAATATTATACAAAGCACTCTTAGTTTGGTTAGGGTTACAAAACATATCTGTATTGTTGGATTTATTTTTTTCCTTCATGTTTTTGTAATTAATTGGACACTAGGCACACAATAAATAGTAGCAAAATGATCAAACAAATGACATTAGGATCGCCCACTTTTCTTTCTCTCATCGTCACTCTCGCTCTTGTTTTTTTTTTCTTTCTCATGCTTTTGGTTGCAACAACCTTTTTCCTTTACATCAATTTCACCTTTATTAATTTAATTCATCAAAGCCCATTGGGCTTGTCTTGGCCATCATTATAATCCCCCTCCCAATTTATGAGGAGGAGGGCTGCTCCAAGTCCACTTTCAACCTGCAAGTAACAAGTTTTTCCATGGGCAAGGTTTTAGTTATCATATCAGAACCACTATTATCAATATGAATTTTCTCAAGTTACAACAACTTCATCTCCAACACATCCCGTATCCAATGATACCTCACATCAATATGCTTGGATCTCAAATGAGAAGTAGAATTCTTACTGAGATGAATAGTACTCTAGCTATCACAACAAAGAACATATCTGTCTTATTGAATGTCTAACTTTTGAAAAATCTTTTTCAATCATAAGAGTTCTTTACAAGCTTCTGTGATAGCTATGTATTATACTTCAGTTGTAGAAAACACAACAAACTTTTGTAGCTTAGACTGTCATGATGCTGCTCCTCACGAAGGAAAAGTCATCATATGCCCTAATATAAACTTTCTCGAATCAACATCACCTATCCTGTCTACATCTGTGTACCCATTCAACAAACTTTCTTGACACCAAAATATAATTAAAATTCTGAAGTGTCCCTGAGATATCTGAGAATCTACTTTATTGCTTCCCAATATTCTTTATCAGGATTTGAGAGAAACCAGCTTACAACACCAACTGCATGACCAATGTTTGACCCTGTGCATACCATGGCATATATCGAACTACCAATGGTAGATGCATAAGACACTTTTTTTATGTTTTCTTTTTCGTTCTCACTTTTAGGACATTGTTTCGAACTCAATTTAAAATGACCTATAAGTGGAGTAAGAACTGATTTAGATTTACTTATGTTAAATTTTTCAATTTTTTTTTGATATATCTCTCCTAAGATAATCAAGATTTCTCATTCTTCCTATCACGAGTGATTTTTATGCCAAGGATTTGTCTAGCCGATCCCAAGTCTTTCATGGCAATAGACTTGCTTAACTCTCTTCAGATTCTCAATCTTTTAGTATCATGCCAAACAATCAACATGTCGTCCACATAAAATAGGAGAATTATGAAATCTCATTCAAAAAATTTCTTTTCAAAAACACAATGATTAGAACTGCTCTTGTCATACCCACTAGGCGCCGCGTCTAGACGGATGGGCAGAATGGATGAGCGAAAGTCAACTATGAAAGAATCAAACTTCTTGTACCATTGTCTACATGCCTGCTTGAGCCCATATAAACTTTTTCTCAATCTACATACTAGTTGTTCCTTACCTTTAACCCGTAACCCATCTGGTTGATCCATGTAAGTTTCTTCCTCCAAGTCACCATGAAGGAAAGTAGTTTTCACATCAAGTTATTCAATCTCCAAATTTAGGAAAGTAGTCACTATATTTAAAAGTCAACATAAAGTAGTGGGACTTTGACTTCTCAACCTTTTCAAAGCCTTCAATAGTCTGTTCTAAGAGAAAAACAATATCTTGGCTTCTAACAACATTCTTGTCAACAGGATCCCACAATCAGTAATCAAACTCATCAAGCCCACAACCCAGGAATATGCATTGCTTGGATTTATCATCAAGCTTAGATCTCTCATCTTTCAGTATAGAAGAATCATAGTAAAAAAGAAAAAAAAAGAGTTTCAGATTTGACCTTCCGAAAAGAACATCTAGATAAAAAAATCTCAAGAAATGAATTTTAAGATTTAGTTTGCTTTAATTTAAGGACGAATAAACAAAATCGTCCTTGTGGATTTGACAAAATCTAAAAATATAAATTTAGCAATTGTTAGTTCTATGAATGAATTCTAAAAAATATAGATGAATTAGTATCTCAAATGGAAGAAACAAAAAAAAATTCAAAAAACTGAATTGAAGAGTTGAGAGAAGGAAGATGGAAGAATTAGAGAATAAAGAGAATTTCATTTTCTTTTTTTCAATATTTGTAATTAGGAAAAAAAAAATCGAGAAGGTATGTACCACGTATGACGCTTAATTGCAGATTAAACGGAAGCGAAAGGCAGGATGGTGAAATAAAAGTCCATGTGGCAATTTGTGATTTTTGATAGTTGAGGGGATGTTACACTCGCAATAGTCATGGGATATAGGGTAATTAAGCTTTCTTATTTTTTTACCATCATTAAAATCTATTAACGTTACCAACAATATTCTTAGCAACTATACATATAGCTTTGAAAAGTAATTTTTTTGATATTTAATTTTTAGAAGTGGTTTCTAAAATGAGCTTTTAAAAAGCATTTGAAAGGAATACAACAATATCAAATTACCCATAAATTATTAAACTTTTAGTCTTGAACCTCATAGTGCTTAAGGCATATATACCACTCCATGCAACTAACAATGAACTTCAATGGGCTCATGTTAAGTTGGCATTTGGGCTTCTTTTTGTTATGCTCCTCTATTGTAAGTTGGGCTTTCCTCTTATATCCCCTTGTCTTAAACCCATTACTGTCTTGTTCTAATATGTTTTAAGATTCCATAAATCTTTCCAGGGTTATGATCCTTTAGAAGATTAGGTACTCCATCTATAAAAAGCCGAAACTTTTGCTTGACCATATCAATTGGTTACTTGATCAGTCTACGGAAACGAAAATGCAACATGTTTTAATATTTTTAGAGCTCTTGACCGCAAATATAAGATAGAAAAGAATATTGCTATATACTAAATTTAAAGCTAAGTTATAGGATGAGTTGGAGAAGGGAGATGTATAAAATTGACTATATTCTACGTAGTAGTAATGAACAATTTATTATATATAATATTTATTTCATGTACATAGGATATAAATTAGTTTTTATGATTGTGTTTAATCCAAATACATAATGTAATTTGGACTAAAATATATTTGATATCCTGTCATATTCTCTTTTGACGGTTCAATATAGCCTTGATCATCATCTAGACATTACAGGATCTAATAACATACAACTATCTCAAATCAACGGAAAATGTCAATTTTACATAGTACTCAATCAAAGGAATTTTTCATGAAATCTCAATCAACATGTATCAATAGGATCATTTTGTGATATATCATTCGACATTGGATAAGTATAAAATAATTATGCTTACAATATTAGGTTCAATTACTACTAATTAATTTGAATTTATATATTTTATTTTATTTTTATACAACGAGATCGTAAGTCTAATCACAACGTATTGTTTAAGACAACAAAATATACCTAGGTCATTACACCATTGATTAATTCAAAAAACAATGTCATTACTTTCATCATCTCGATCATAAGTCTCAAAAAACAACTTCAAATCTCATGACAAAAATTCCAAATCATCTCTAATAAAAAATTTAATAAATGATGTGGCTGCAAAAGAATTGAAGAACGGATAAGTTTTTGGGAGTCAATAATAACATAGTAATGTCTTTGTCTAGGTGATGTTTTTCACTGCATATGGCATATGTTGTCATTATTTGTAATGTACTTTGTATCATTTCATATCTTTTGTTCGGTTTTGACTTATTTATTGGATTTTGTTATGTTTTTTTCTTTCTCAACTGTAAGTTGATGGGATGTATGTACTCTTGTCACTCCTTCAATTTTTAATTTTTTTTAGAACTGACTAGAGATGTTTCTTATTGAATATGGATGTGATATTGGATTTTAGCAAAAAAGAAAAAAATAAATAAGAATGTGACATTGTATTTATTACAATATTACTCACTTTGTGTCTTTAGTTATTAGTTATAAATTTTAAGTTTATAGTTTTGTGTTTAAATATTAAAACCTTTATTGAGAGAAATTTTGCATTTGCTCCAAGGATACAGTAGTATGTACAAACTAGCAAATCTTCTAATACAAAATTATTATTTAATATGATTTTCCAAACAATCCTAATGGCTAAGGCTAAGCTCATCAGCCAAAATAAATCATCTCTCATAAAATATGTTAAGACACTTAATTATTACCAACTCCTGCAAATTAGAAATACTAAATATTTGTGTATGATATCTAAATAAGTCTCAGGTTTTCCTTCTTGATATTTTTAACATGGTAATAAATTGAATATTGAGGTCATCCTCTTTTAATTGTCCTTTGCTTGCAATGGACAAAATCACTTTCACAAACAAAAAGTAGGGTTGAGTCATCGACTTTACTTACCCACATAACGATAAACAAATGAATGAAAACAAAAACAAAACTAAATAAAATAAATCAAAAGAAGCCAAAAATTAAAATATGAGTAGATAAAGATTGATCATGTCATCTTCACGTGACATGTCTATTCCTTCCAAGAAAATCATCCCCTCTTTTATATAAAAAATCCAAACTCCATTTACTGATGTCCACTACTTATTCGCCGGACGTCTCCATCTTCACCTGTTTTTGGACATTTTCTACCGGACCCCACCATCGTCACCGTGAAAGTGCTCGTCGGAGTACCTGTGCCAATGGCGCCGGTGCACTCAAATGAGGCAAATGACCCTCTGTATTCAACATCTCCACCGTATTCCGTCCACCCAAATGGTTTTTCAAATAATCCGCCACCGACGCCGGCACCGAAATATCCTGCACCGTTTGAATTATACAACACGGCACTTTTACTAATCCTAATACACCTCTCAAATCGCTATTGAAAACTGTTTGCGATACGAATAATGATATATCCGGCCGCATATTGAAAAGTGTGCGGCTGAATTCACGAACCGCCGTTGGGCACTCCGCGGCCACACCTAAATGGGCAACACC
>JAYMTB010001288.1:0-11214 GCA_036897585.1 Francoa sonchifolia
TTTATTTTTGTTTGGTTGTTGAGAAATTCAAGAAAAATGAGAGAAAAAAATATGATGAAGATGATGAAGAAGATGAAGATGAAGATGAAGAAGATGAAGATGAAGATGAAGATGAAGAAGAAGAAGATGAAGATGAAGATGAAGATGAAGAAGAAGAAGATGAAGAAAAAAAAAATTAATTTTTTTTTTAAAAAATATATATTAAGGGACCCACAAGACACGTGTCAAAGGGTATTAACGGTGTTTTGACAGAAAATAGTTTAGGGGGTAACGGAAAATAGTTTGGGGGACAAAGTGTTACAAAAAATAATTTGGGGGGTGGTTTGTTACACACGTATTAATTTGGGGGGCACAAATGTATTTAAGCCTAAAAACAATTAAATAGAAACAAACTGATAAGATAATCTAAAAGATAAACTGATTATGATAATGATCTAAAGTCTTGATTTCAACTAACTAGTAATTATAATTCTTGGTTTTTCTCATGCATTCAAATCTTTCTATCTTAATGTGTAAGTCAAGAATCCTAATTTAATTCTTCCCCCTCTCTTGAGTGCTGGTGAATCTATCCAATACTAACCAACCCGATATCTCTATTCAAGATCATGTTAATAAGGACGCATTAAAACACTGTGATTCTCTGTGTAGATTTCATAAAAATAGTGGCATCTCTAGATTGCTTCAATCATCCTTACGTTACAATTATCTATGGTCCTATCTAAGTTTACATCTCTCGAGTGCCCAGACTTAGATAACTGATTCGTTCTATGGGTCACAGAGCCATAGAGATAATGAACTCAGATAATATAAATACTTTGAGAAAAAGAGATTAAAAGAAAGCAAAATCAAACATTAAACCATAATATGCTAGTCGGTTACATCAATCCTCTAAAATTATGTCTAGTTCATATTTAAACTAATGAAACAATAAATAAACATGTTCATAATCATAAAAGAAAGAAATAAGATCAAATCTAGAAGTTGTCGAACATCAATCGACTCGTTTTTTCTTCGACTCCTAGAATCTTCAACTCAGCCGTCTTCAAAGTTTTCTCCAATGTGAATCCCCTCCAAAAGTTCCTCATTGTGTTGATAATATGCCTATTTATAGTGTACGAGGGGGAGGCCCAAAGCCCATGACGTTTAGGGCTCCAAAAAATCCTAATTTCCTAAATTATCACAGAGAATATTCTATTTCCATATTTGGATTCCTAGAGTGTCGCGGCGCCACCCTCTCGGCTCGGCCTTGTTGGTCAGACTTCGTCATTTTTCCTCCGTTTGCTTTCTCTTTCGCACGGTTAACATATTTTTTTCATCTATCATTGAATTCGCACCAAAATTACTGATTCTTTATACTTTTAATGATCTACAATAAAAACATGAAAATCTAAATTAAATACTAAAAACTCAAGAATCCACATCATAATAAGCGTAAAAGATATTGAGAAACTATGACAATTTTCCCACTATCACTGTCTGTGCTGCTTTTCATATTGGAATGCTTGGCAGTGTGTCAGATGATCATCTAAATCAGGGAGACCTTTCACCAACTTCTTCAATTACATTTGCAGTAGGCCTTGATAATGATAGTGCCCAAGCCGCTTGTGCCATGTTTCAGTGATACTCTTCTTATATTGAAAAGCTATATGCTCCTCCTTCAATAGATTGAGTGCAAAATTCTTCTCTTTCATCTTGACTTTGAACATTTCTTGGACAGATTGAACAAGCTTTATCTTCAAATGTTACGTTGAAACCTTTCTCTATTAATTGACCAACACTTAACAAGTTTTGGTCAATTTCTAGGACATAGGGAACATTTGTGATCAGCTTTGTTCCTAAGTAGCTTGCAATTTCCACTGTGCCTTTTCCTTTGATAGGAATATACGCACCGTTTCCAATTCTCACCTTTGTAGTTTCAGAACTCCTCAAATCCTTGAATAATTCTTTGTCATACGTCATGTGGTTTGTACAACCACTATCAGTTAACCAACTCTCACTTGAATCATTGCTTGTGAAACAAGTAGCAAAAAAAAGTTGATCTTCTTCTTCTCGATCTGCAACCTGGGCAAATGCTTCTTGATGTTGATGTTTGCTTTTTCATATCACAGTCTCGTGACCAAGTTGATTACACTTGCTGCATTTTGCATCAGGTCTACTCCAGCATCGAAAGGGAGGATGACCTTTTTTCCACAGTGCTGGCATGGAGGATAGTTTCTTTTTGTGGCACCTACTTTTTTCTTGCTACTGCTTGCAGTGTCTTCAGCTCTTGATACAACATTCTTCTTGTTCTTCTTTCTTTTGAATTTTCCTCCTTCTTGATGTTTGACTGGAAGTGCTCCTTCAGCTGCACCGTCTTGCCTCATGGCTCTCCTTTGCTCGTGTGCCTGTAAGGCATTCAAAAGTTCAGCCAAGCTGATCTTTGATAGGTCCTTAGTGTTCTCTAAGGTGGTTATTGTTGCCTCGAATCTCTCAGACACAGTTACAAGGATTTTCTCAACAATCCTTGAATCTGAAAAATTAGATCCCAGCAATTTAACTCTATTGGCTATGCTTATAAGCCTGTTAGAGTACTCTTTGATTGTTTCAGATTCTTTCATCCTTTGCAGTTCAAAATCTCGTATTAGATTCCACATTTGAGGGACATGATGCAAGTGAAAATTGTTGAGAAAACTGCAGCAAATAGGCAGCCTTTTGCTTTTGATTTCTTCATTTTTCTGTCTTTATGATTCTTGATTTGAGCCATCGTGGGATTGCCAGGCAAGGGAGAAATTTCATAGTCTTCCTCCACTACCTCATAGAGGTCCAAAGCTTCCAAATGGGTCTCCACCTTCACCGCCCAAATCGGATAGTTCTCACCATCAAAGACAAGAGGTGCTATTGATGAAAAACTGGTTTCAGCATCCATGGCGTCCATGTGAAGTCTGTCCTAAACACTCGTAGGTCCCTTAAGAAGAGGGCTCTTGATACCAATTGTAGTTGTTTGAAAGTTTGAGCTGAAAATTAACTTTGCTTTGTAAAAAAGAAAACAAATGCAGAACAAGATAGAATACTCGAAGAACACAATTGTTAAAATTAATGCACTTTCAAAGAACAATCTAGAATATTCTAGAAGGTCTACATTGTTCTAGAATAATCTAGAACTTTGTAGAATGCAATAGAAGACTACAACTTTCTAGAATGTTGTAGAAATGTGTAGTTACAATTGATATGTAAGAATTTTCTAGAAGTCTCAAGAAAGTAAAAACTCTAGAATAGTTTAGATGTTTTAAGAGGCAAAAGACTTACCTATATAAAACCTTCAAGACTTAGTTTGTATTAACTAACTAAGAAACCTAGAACTAAGAAACCTACAAAAAATCTTTCAACAAACAAAGCCTTGTAATCCTCCATCCATTTATAATAAAATAACTATTTTTCTAAACTATCCTCCATCATACTAACAGTGGTATCTAGAGCCTATAAAAACGGTGTGTTCAAAATGAATAGCCTTGGTTCTACCCGTGTTCCTTTTTCAATTCCTGTCTTTGATGGAGAAAACTATGATTTTTGGAATATCAAGATGCAGATATATTTCATAGCACAAGATCTGTGGGATGTTATCAACAATGGATTCACTTTTCAACAAAATGTTATTACTCTGTCGGTGGAGCAACAAGAGAAAGTGAAAGAAGACATAAAAAAGGATGTTAGTGCATTGGAATTGATTCAACAAGCACTTACATATTCTATATTTCCAAGAATACTCGGAGCCAAAACTACAAAGGACGCGTCATAAACTCTTAAGGAGGAGTTTGAAGGAACCGCGAAGGTACGATTCGTCAAACTACAAACTCTACAAAGAGATTTATAAAATTTAAAAATGAAAGATTCAGAGATCGTTAAGAATTACTACTCTAGAATTAAAGAGATAATAAATCAAATGAGAGCTTATGGGGATGATATAAGTGATAAAAAGGTCATTGAGAAAATCCTTATCAGTTTAACTGAAAAATACGATCCTATAGTTACTGTCATTGAAGAGTCAAAAGATATTGTGACTCTTTCAGTGACAGAACTAATCGGCTCTCTTGAAACATATGAAAATAGACTTACAAGGCGTCATGAAAACTCCCAAGAAAGTGCCTTTCAGTCTAAAATTAATATACGGTCTAAAAATCTAAAGGGGATGATGATAGAAAATAAAAAAAAAATTGTATTGGAGGAGAGAAACCCAAAAATTGGGTACATAAAAAGGAAAAGAAAATTTTTCCACCATGTGGCATTTGCAAAAAGGCAAATCACTTGGAAAAAAATTGTTGGCATCGTCAGAGGCCTATTTGCCAATTTTGCAAAAAGGTTGGACACGCAGAAAAAAAATTGTTGGTTCAAACACAATCAACAAGTAAATTATATGGAGAAGAATCTGAAATCTAAGCAGATTGACGAACTCTTCTTGACTGCCAAACTGCAAATGAGCAAAAAGATGATACATGGTTCATAGATAGCGGGTGCAACAATCACATGATTGGAGATGAAAATATATTCTGTAACATTGACACTTCTATAAAATCTCAAGTCAAATTGGGAAATGGTGCACTAGTGGACGCAAAAGGAAAATGTACGATTTATGTCCAAACTATAGAAGGCACAAAACATATCATTGATGTTCTGTTTGTGCCGAGTTTACAAAGCAACTTGCTCAATGTTGGACAAATGATAGAACATGGATACTCTCTATACTTTGAGGGAGATTCATGCACCATCTTCGACAAAAATAAAACAAAAGTAATCATCAATATAAAGATGGAGAATAGAAATTTTCCAATTCGTTGGAAATATTCGAGAGACACTGCTATGAAAGCAGAAGTTGAAGAATCATGGCTTTGGCATAGATGATTTGGCCATTTCAATTTTTCTGCATTAAAAATTCTTCAGCAGAAAAATATGATGCGAGACTTGCCAAAAATAAAGGCGATCACTGACACTTATGAATGATGTCTTTTGGGCAAGCAACATCGCAAATCATTTCCGAAGGGAAAAGCTTTGAGAGCAAAAGAAGTACTAGGGTTGGTTCACACAAATATATGTGGACCTATGAGGACTCTATGTCATGATCAGTGGAAGTATTTCATACTCTTTATTGATGACTACTCGAGAATGACATGGGTATACTTTTTGCACGATATATCAGAAGTATACAATGTATTTAGAAAATTCAAAAATTTGGTGGAAAATCAAAGTGGTCATCAACTCAAGGCACGGAGATCTGATAGAGACAAAGAATACACTTCTAAGCAATTCAACCAATTCTGCGAAGATGAAGGAGCCAACACCAGCTCACAGTCGGCTATGCTCCTGAAAAAATGGTGTATTAGAAAGAAAAAATAAAATAGTAATGAAAATGGCAAGATCAATACTATATGAAAAAGGTATGCCAAAGATTTTATGGGATGAAGTAGTATATACAGCTGTATATTTGCTAAATAGATGTCCAACTAGAGCTGTCGAAAACAAGACTCCCATTGAAGCATGGAGGAGATGAAAACCATCAGCAAAACATCTCAAAATTTTTGGGTGCATTTGCTACGTTCATATTCCTATGGAGAAAAGACATAAGTTTGAAGAGAAGACCGAGAAAGACATTTTTTTGGGCTATAACACTCAATCCAAAGGCTATCGAGTATACAACTTGAAGACAAAAAAGTTAGTAATCAGTCGAGATGTGGAGTTTGATGAAAATGCTTCATGGAACTGGGACGAAGAAAAGATAAAAAAAAAGGTATGTCCTTCTACCTGAAGTATCAAAAAATAATTCATCAACTCAACAAAAAATAATAGACATGGAAGAAGAGACAACTCCAACTACACCACAATCGTCACCAAATCAAGACTCATCTCCAGAATCCCCGCCAAGGAGAATGAGATCACTAAGAGATATATATGAAAGTTGCAACTTCACGGTCATTGAACCATAAAGTTTTGAAGCCGCAACAAAACAAGAATTATGGGTGAAGGCAATGGAGGAAGAAATCAAGATGATAAAAAAAAATGATACGTGGGAGTTGGTAGAACGTCATCAAAATAAAGAAATCATTGGAGTTAAGTGAGTCTACAAAGCAAAGCTTAACCCTGATGGTTCAATTCAAAAACACAAAGCAAGACTAGTTGCAAAATAGAAGAGCAAATTGTCGAGATCTTCACCAAAGCACTTCAGCGTTCAAAGTTTGAATATCTACGAAGCATGCTCGGGATATCAGAAAAGTGCATTAAGGAGGAGTGTTAAAATTAATGTACTTTCAAAGAACAATCTAAAATGTTCTAGAAAGTTTACATTCTTCTAGAATAATTAGAATGCAATAGAAGGCTACAACTTTCTAGAATTTTGTAGAAATATTAATTGATATGTAAGAACTTTCTAGAAGTCTCAAAAAAGTAAGAACTCTAGAATAGTTTAAAAGTTTTAGGAGGCAAGAGACTTGTCTATATAAAGTCTTCAAGGCTTAGTTTGTATTAACTAACTAAGAAACCTAGAATTAAGAGACTTAGAATTAAGAAACATACATCAAATATCTCAACAAATAAAATCTTGTAATGTTCCATCCATTTCTAATAAAATAACTATTTTTTCTAAACTATTCTCCGGTCATACTAACAATAATATATGAATGCGAGTATATTATGGTATATATACTAGAGAGTTTAAAAAATATTGTCACAAGATTTTAATATTAGAATGAGTGAATAGTAATGTTAGTTAGCGGTAATTAGTAAGTGCTAACTCTAAAAGAACACACGATTAAGAATATAATCTCTAAATTTAGTTTGGTCCAATGAGTTCAAACTGTTTCTTTGGTTGATATTTGATAAGACACATTTTGTCATATTCATCCGGATTCAAAACCGAATCTTGAATATTCTTTTAAAATTATTACCTATTGAAGAGATCAAAGAAAATAAATCATGAGAGCTCAAGAATTTTCCTATAGAAAATGTAAAAGAAATTCAATATTCATATAACTACTTGAAAAATAAAATACATCATAAAGAGAAAATATTTTATATTAAACAAGAAAAAACAAATTGGAAGCAAGCAAATAAATTCACAAATTCTTAAATTGGTATGTTTAATCCTTTCATTTTCATTTTCATTTTCATTTTCATTTTCACATTCACCATATATTTTATTTTAAAAAAATGATTTTGTTTTATCTTTGTTTTGCAAAAGTTCTGAAGTATTAAGACAGATGAATTGAAATCAAATTATGTTTTCAATAGTTTACTTTGATAGTTTTTGTATCAATGGTCTTTACTTCTTCTATTTGGAGTGAATAACGTTAGAAAATTAGATAGTAAAATCTAATAAACGAAATTGAGCGTATCAACGCTATTGTTGTCCAAATAATAATACAAATATATATAAGTCTTTTAGCCTATTTCCGTAAACTTTATCCTTTATACTTTATATTATAACTTGATAAAAATCATAAGCAAATATATTGATTAGGCTAATGACCATATACATTCTTTAACCTCCACAATTATTCATTCCATCAAGGATCATCAATGGTGAACATAAATAGTTATAACATACAACTCTTTATATAAAGTTATAAGCATTATCACCCCTTTATTCCTTAAAAAGTAAACAAACAAATATATATTATGTGACATAATTAACAATTTTAACATAAGAAATATCTATAATCATCTTAAAATGAATGTAACATAATGAACCATGTTTTAGAATTCTTTTAGATGGTCCACTGATTTTTCAGTTAGTAAATTAGATAAACTTTTGCAAAACTGAAAATAAAAAACAAAATTTAGTTAATAAATGAACAGTAATTTAATGAACTTGTTAATCTTACAAAAAGTGTGATAATAATAATACCTCTTTGTGCACTCCTAGCTCCCCTGCAGATTTTGATATTTCAACAACACAATGAGAGGGAGCAAATTCAATCACCTGAAAATATGACAAAATTTTTCAAATTCTCGGACGATCATTTTGTTAAAGTTGTAACACAACACGACCATTGTTTTAATATCTTGTATGATAGAAAAAATAAATCCATATATGTAACACAAATGACATTCGTATTGTGTTGAACTCATACATAACTATGAAGAAACCTTAATCATTATATACACATGAAGTTCTAGCATGTATTTGAAAACCTTAGGGTGTTAAAAGGTGCGATGCCCCATCTATAACTGATAAGTAAGTTTAATTTATGATTTATAAGATTGATTCTTTTTATTACTAAATTAGCTTAGATTTAAGAATTTGAGACGGTGGAGGCGAAGACTGGTCTCAACGGCCTGTAATAGATAATGAAATAGAACTAGGTCGTTACTAATCTTATTAACAGGTTGTACAGTAGTAGATTTGACCTGAGTTGTTGCAAAGAAAAGAAAAGGGCTAAAATGAGAATTGATTACCTCTGCTGATATCTCAAAATATGATCTTCAACACCTAGTCATAGTCATCTTTTGTTTTGGATGCATTTTCATATGCTAAATCCAAAAAAAAAATGTATTAATTGATGCATCAGCGACCAAATAATTTCTTAAGAAAAGTAGAAATATTAGCAAATTGTACCTTGAAGTTGTTCATTTTTTCAATTGAAAGACTCACATCTGTTGCAGCAACTTTTATTTTCTCCATAGTTTCATTAATTGTATTTTTGGACCCAAGTCTCAATTTCTGCTTTTTATCATCCTGAATTTTCCAAAACAATTTAACAAGCATAAAAAAAAAAAGAAAAAAAAAACCAACAAAAAATTAAGTGTTAATTACAATTTGCACATATGTGGTTTGCTCAAAGTATTTTTGTGCATTTTTCAGCCTTGTGAATTTAAATTTACAATCACTTTCTGTTTCCGATTAATACAAATTTGAACAGAATTTACATATTTAACTTATTTTGTAAAGTTTGGATAATAAAAAGAAATTAATAAATAAGTTTTTGAAAAAAATAAAATAAAATTGGAGTAATTGTTAATGGAAAGCGATGAAATTTTTCGTACTCAAAAAAAAGAACATAGTAAATGAGACCCATTATAAATCGAACTAATCACATAGATGCAAATTGTAATGAAGTCAAATGTATTTTCTTGCGACAAATCAAGATCTTTTGACATTGCAATCAACTTGAAAGCATTGATGAAACTTGGATGTCTTTAATTTTTGTCTCTTGCTTGTTTTCCTAATTTGGCATTCAGAAATGAGCTAGATTTATAAAGACCCTCGTATTATTTGTTACAAATGGTCAATTTCATGTTTTAACTGAAAATAGTGGTGTATATTATTTTCTAAAGTTTGCATGGTAAAAAAGAAATGCGAATTCATGAGTATTTTTTGTCAAAATAAAATAATAGAATTTAGCATTTGCAAATACCTGAATTGAATCAAAAGCAACACTAACATCATCCCAATAAACTTTCTCATCACATTGATATCCACAAGCAGGAATATAATCTATTTGAAACCGTGAACCTTCCATAATCTCTCATAATTTCATTCTCTGATTTGAAACATGAAAAATACATTATTAATTTCGAAAATTTAAATTTTTAATTTATATTATATTAAGAAAATTGTTCTGAAATTATACTGTTTTAGGATTTGGATCGAGAATTCTGGACATCAATTTCTTCTGATTTTCCGTAAACCATTTTGGACATACGTATTGTGCCCTTCATATCTATACACGAACATGTAATTCATCAACTAGGGAAAAATTGTATGTAGAAATAATAAATTTTATTTTCTAATAATTTGAATTATTTATATATTTATATATACCTTTGGGTATAAATGCATTAAATGGTGGCAATCCAGTAAGTATTTCAAAGAGGATTACTCCACAAGGCCATACATCTGCTGTTGCTCCATGACCCTTATTTGCTAGCAACTGTTTACCGCAAAGTAATAGCAATTTGAGTGTCAGTTTGTTCAACTGCTAAATTTGCACTAAAAATCAAACTATATATTTGATAATGTTATAATCTAGTCCATAATAAAATAAGTATGTTGGTCATCTTATTAGTCTAAACAATCGGATAATGAATTTTGACAAGTGTAATTCTTTATCAAGATGGTAGTCTCCCTCTAAACTCACGCACCCTTGGTATATGCTGGATTCGATCTCAGAAAGTGTTACCTCAGGTGCTCCATAGCATGGAGAGCCACAAGCAGTTGATAAACATATCACCAGTTAAAGATGGTTCTTATCTTTATCTAGGTGTAATACTTGATCCTAATTGAGATCTGCACATGCAATATAGTATTTAGTCTAGCTTAACACTTGCCTCCCACTATATATCAGCTCATGATTTCGATATAATTTATAATGACACGAATCCTACCTACTCTCTCATGCAATCTGTCAAAAACTGCGTTTGACCTCATTTATATAAGCTCAAGTTGTATGATATTAGATTTACCAATAATATAATCACATACAGAAATATTATATTTTTCCAATGTTACACCTCATTTTACATTAGCGGTGACAAAAAATGTGACTAATTACTAGCTCAACTATTACTGGCCCATATATATCGAGTCGAGTTCATGTACAACTCGACCCTAATTGAACCAGTTAACACATACATAACATAAATATTTAATAAGAAATTTTTTCAATTTTTCACATTTCGTGGAGTTAACCTATGGAAAGTCCTTAATGATTATCATTTAATATAATTATAATATTTGATAATTACTTGATTGTGTTGTCCAAAATCGACTTGTCTTCTGTTACTGTTTATCAATTGTATTTAACTATGTATTATCATTAGTACAAAAAGTTTTATTTATCTATTCATTTATATAACTCCTGTTTTTTTTTTGGTTAAAATTTGGACTACTATGCCTGGTTTAAATTTGATTCCAAATATTTTGGTACAATACTAAAAATATTTATCAGTTGAATTAACTGACACTCACTTGAAATTTTAATATCTGGCCTAACAGTATTTAAGTATTATTTTCTCAACCAAAATTTTTTGCCTTCTTCAAAACCTACCCACAATGTTACATTTATTGATTAATGAAAGAAAAGAAGGATATCAGAATTTCCAATGGATTTAATGTAGGACTGTAGGGCGTTTATAATGCGCAGCGGAAGATTGAAACAGTCTTAGGTAGATTTATTTGCGTTTAAAAATTATTTATATGTTACAGATCTAATCTAAAACATACCTGGAGACGAGTTCTTGATTTAAACA
>JAYMTB010001289.1:0-11212 GCA_036897585.1 Francoa sonchifolia
TGTATGGTCAAGGATGAATATTTGAAGATTTCTACCATTAATATCTCCTATTTTAAAGATGGTTTGGTCCAAAAATATAAATTGAAAAGCAATGATTAATTATACTTTGACCCCTATCTCATTTGTTCCATTTAATATCAAATGGTGGGAAAGTGAACGAGCTGACCATGTGGGAACTAAGTATAATTACCCCTTTAAAAATTAAGGTAGGAAGTTAGAAGGAAAATAGAGTCCAGTCCATACACAATGTGCAAAAGAAAATGTGATAATCATTGGGAATATTACATTTTTTATGCTTTAGATAGCTAAAATTTATAGGATCTTTTAAGCTCATGCCATAAGCAAAATAATGTGTCATAAGCATCATTGTCATCAAATTTAGAATCTTCAATCTGTGAGACACTTACCAGAGTCTTCAACCATTGTTCATGGAGAGTTGAGAATTCTGATCTATGTTCGCTCGATTTAAAACTTTGTCCAATTGATTGTTTCATGGTATTGGCAGATTTTGAAGCTGCTTTAACGACCTGTTCTGGGATTCCTGCCATGTTTGCAACTTGTAATCCGTAGCTGCTGGGACATGCTCCGGTGGAGAGTCGGTAGAGGAAAACTAGTTCTTGGTTTTCTTTAGAATGGGTTTCGGATTTTGACTTGAAAGCACAGGCCATGTGTTGCAGTGTTACATGTGGATGAGAAGCAAATTCCTTTGTGAGCGGATGGTAGTGCGTTGCAAACAGTAACCGGCAGTTGACCTTTTCGACCAGATGGCGAAATACCTGTAAGAAAATCGAAGATGACATAATTATTTCCTAAGTCGATTAGCTGATGTTTAGTATATTGCTAAAGGCATTGAATTCATAGACCCCATAGGAAACAATTTAACAGTGAAAATGGGTCAGTACAGCACGCAAGAAGGTAGTTATGCATGCATATTTACTTAAATGCACGTTCTTGGCATAATTTTAAAAGCTGAAAAATTTCGTAACAGTTTTAGTCGGAGTACCAAGTCTTCTAGACTATGAAGTAAAGGCGAGATGAAGGTAAATCAAATGATAAAAAGTGGTAGGAAGAATTGGAATCTTACAGAATATGCAATTGCGTATCCATCAAAAGTGCTAGTTCCTCGACCGAGTTCATCAAGAAGAACCAGAGAATCTTGAGTGGCATTTTGAAGAACTGATGCTGTTTCAGTGCACTCAATAAAAAATGTACCTGCCAAAAATTAAGGTGACTTCCACCATCAAACAACTTGCAGGAAAATGTGTGCTAGGTATGTGTTTTGTGTGTAATTCTGGTAAATCGACATCTCTGACATTAGTATCTAAGACATAAGCTTCTGAGATAAATACAACATATTATGGGAATGTACTACTATTTATAAGTTCTATTAACTGGGATCCTTCAAATGATCGTACAACAAACGCATGCATGCTACTTATGTTGATGGTTATGGAAAAAATATAGATAAAGCCCAATATGTAGTGAGTAATTAAGTAAAAAATTAAGAACACAGGCCACCAACAGAATAACCATCATACAACCAGGACCCATCTGTAGCACTGCCTACAACATCAACGAACGCAACAGTATTCCACTGTCAGCACCATCAACCCAAACTTTTACCACATTTGCTACTGTCACCACAATTTTTTTGATGTGTTCAAGAACACAAAAATATGAAACCAGTGATATAAACCAAGCTTGTCCGATTGTTTCCCAGAATAAACCAACTTTTAATCACTTAAAGTGGAGCAAGCTAATCAATAAACTATAAGTTTCATTAAGATAACTTACTCTCGCCAGTCATAATTCGATCTGTGGCACCAAGCCGTGTAAAGATTCTATCAACAAGGGAAAGAACACACATCTTGCAAGGCACATAACATCCCAGCTGCAAATCAAGGAATAAAAGATGCAGAAAAAGGCAATATTAGAAAAGGCATAATAGTTTTAAAACCTGTAGAAACAGTAGTTATCCACTATTGCCAAGTTTCATAGGTCCTAAACACCAAAACTAACCTGGGCCAGTACAACAGCCAGACAAGTTCCACGTAAAAGTGTTGATTTGCCACCCATATTTGGTCCAGTTAATAGCAAAGTGCGGGGATAATTGCCTTCTGTATCCTCACCAAGAAGTATGTCATTTGGGACAGGCAGTCCTCCATTCTCTCCAAGGGCGAATGGATGCCACAGGCCTTTAACTTTGAGTATGGGTCCTCTGTTCTCCTGCCTCAGTGTATTGATTTCTGAATGAGGTAAAACAACAGGTCTAGACATTGGGCCATTTGAGAAACTTGCAGTGACTGCAAATGATCGTAGTACATCGATGCAGTTTATGGCATATATAACTTCAGACCATTCAGTAACTTTCTTGATAAATAACTCAATCAAAATGGAGAGTATTTCAGCATCTGCATCGGTCACATCCTGGTTCTGGTAGCAAGGTATCACATATAATGTCAGCATTAGCCAGATTTATGTACAGAATACTCCAAATACTGCTCAAACAGAAAAGAAATTCACAAACACAGAAAGCTTGCTAAACAGGAAAAGTAACCAATTATAGGATAGAGTGAGAGTTTTCTGAACAACCAAAATATAACTAGGAAAACTAGTTGAAACATCTCTTTAGAAAAATATATACTCAAATAGAAACAGACCTGGTAATCAGGGAAGTCGCTGGCTATAGCTGCTTCAAATTGAGTAAGAAATGTATCAAGCCCAGTACCACCACATAGCATTGGAAGTTTGAAAATTTTTGATAGCAACGAGATTATATGCCCTTCCTTATGTAACAACATTAACAAATCTATTCCAGTGCGAAGACCTTTCACAATAGATCCAAAAGCTTTCACCTACACCAGACAAAAAATATCATACTTTCGTTTCATCTAATAAAAAGAAGGAATACTGGATACAATAACCTTAGCTTGTCCAATTGATATGAAAGTAAAGTAACATGTATAAATATATTGTATTTATGCTACTGTCAGAATATTCAGTTCTGACTTCACACACACTACATATATAAATGTACCCCAATGTACAAATTTATATATATGAATGATGCTAAATATAATTGTTATGAGACAGACTAAATTTTAGTCTTTTGATTTTACAGAAGGTCTGAGAGAGACTATTAAACCTGGGCAAAAACAAGCTAACAAAAGATATTGCAAGTCAATGAAGATATTTGTTAAACTATGAAATAGCAAAACAATTAGCACCTTCGATTTCCATGTTAGAAAGAGGACTATAGAGCTGTAAAGAGTTATATTTGATTCTTGAATTACCAAGGCATATGCAATTTATAAAATATTGAAAGGGTTTAACTCATAAGACCTACTCGCTGTTTTAGTACTCTTTTGCCAACCAAGGGCATTAGTAGAGAAGTTGATGACCGAAAGGTAGCCTTAACCCTTCCGAGTAACCTTTCTAAATCTGGAAGCTTGCGTAGACATTGAGCAACAAGTAACGCAATCTCTGTATGTGCCATAAAAACTTCCACAACATTAAGTCTGTCACTAATGCCTTCAACATCTTTGAGTGGATGACATAACCAATTTCTCAAAAGTCGTTTGCCAGATGATGTCACACAACTATCAAGATATTTGTACAATGTACCTGAAACTCAAGCGGCATACAATGTTTTAAGTACCATATAACAAAACTGTCAAACTTAGTCAGTTTCTTGAAGCTAGAATGATATAATGTACTTACCTGATAGACCACCATCAGCATTATTACTGAAAATCTCAAGATTTACAAGTGTCTGTCCATCCATTCTGAGGCAACCCTTATAGATTTCATATGGTAAAATATCTCCATTTTGTAGTACATCATCTAACTGTACGGAAACCAGAATACATCAATCTTGAGATGCTCTGAATTATCAACATTAAACATATCTAAGATGCACTAAAACAAATTTGTTTGAAAGATAATGAGAACACAAGCCAGCTTACCATCAACCTGGACATATGACCAACAAGTCCGCCAAGAGCACTTAAGGCTGCATCATGATGTATTACACCATCAAATGCATGATTCCATGTATTGGAAGAGCCTTGAAAGAATCCTTTTAACTTAACCAAATTTCTAACATCAGAAGCATCCGCGAAATCAGTGGCTGGCAGCACAGCCGTCAAGTGCGGCGCTGCAGAACCTGCAAGACAATATGAGTTGAGTTACTTGAGTATGTGATCTTGCTTCACAATCATGATGAATTCGGAAACACTTTCTACACCCAAGAAACGAAATTTTGTTTTGAGTGTGTTTCCAAAAGTTAATTGGGAAACTCTAAATTCATTTAAATTAGAAAAACCACAAAAAGAGAATCTTTTTGAAAGAAACTTGAATCCTTGTTTACACCTATTGTTTCATTCTTCTTGCATATACTTGACAACTCATGAATAAAAAGTCATATGTTCTACAACTACAGGAATAAGAATAATATTTATAAACATGTATTTCACTGAAATATCAAACTGCAATAAATGAATACCATCATGCGATTCTTTCTATCTTATTTAATTATAGTGAAACTTAATGCAATGCTCACCCGTAAAAGAGTATTTTCTAAGTGCTTTCTGAGCCTCTTTAGATAACCCTGAAATAATTAAATCAAGTTCTCACCATGGAACAAAATTTCATGTAAATTCAGGCTAAAATTATATAACAATACCAACTAAAAAAAGGGAGAGGAAAAATAAATAAATAAAAACTTCACCTCTGTTTTCATATATAACTTCTTTAGGTGACACCTGTCATCAAGTACCAATATAATTAGGGTTTCAATTATCCAAAAACAAAAAAAGATTACTCGATGAAAATAATACAGGAGCATACTTGCATCAATAAAGCGCCCAGAGCCGCACAAGAAGCATCATCTTCAATCGAACCAACCCAAAATTTTAAAGAAGCACAATCAACAAAAGAAAAGCCATATACAGTTGAAGAGTTATCCAGCCCACAGTTCTCCTGAGAACAAAATCCAAGGGAACACTTGTAAAATTTTAAATACTATATTTCAAAAGATAATGGAAGCTGTCAAATTTAGAGAAACAAAAGTTGATATCTTGAATTTATGAATAAGTTCAAGTTCAAAGATTACAAACCTCTTTAATTGCAAGAAGATGAACAGCATCCGGCCCAATGTTACCATCGATTGTAGTTGATGGTGTGACTACATGAACCAATTTTCTTTGAATTACCTGAAATCCAATTATTAATGTTACAACTAAGCAACTTACATATACAACCAATAACAATAGGTATTATCGATTATTGTTACAATTAAGATAACCAAACTAAAGATGATCGAAACACCAAAAAGAAAGTATTATCTGAAAATAAAATGTGTAAATTAAACAAGAAGAACAAACAATTAACATACATATAGTCAAAGCAGTGTCTATAAAAGTAGCTAATTAGGTACTCTTACTGCAGTAAATGAGAATCAGAGTTGAAACCTTCAACTGAAAACTAATAATGAGAAGTTTTGTGGATTCAAATCGTTCATTTTTATGTAGGCACTAAGCATACATGCACTGAAAATGGTACTAAAGAAAAAAAAAATTGTAACTCAAAAAGTGTTTTGAGAATAGAAAGAAATCATAGTAATGTTGCACTCCAATTCAAACACATGATCATGAATGCTAGTCACTACTACTGATAGTGTTGTAAGCACGTAAAAAATGATAAATGGACTTGCAAGTACAATACAGTTCACTAAATATAGGTCAGAACGGAAGTCTAGGAAATATATTCATTCAGCCTGTTCCAAAGAACAATCAATCTAACAGAACTGATCAGATTTCCCCCTTCTAAACTTAGCACACATTACTTACTGAATTAGCACCTCTGGCTTTTGCTTGCTCAGATGTCTCCAACTGCTCCATTCTTCCAACTTTATATCTTCCCCAAGAACATAACAAGTGATCAGTGAATGCAACTTATTAAGATTTGAAAGAAGCTAAGTTTGAACAAGTAATCAACTAAATTTACATCCCAACTACTGAATATTGGAAAAATGGGACAACGGATCATCTTCCTGACGTTTTCAAGAAAATAAGAGTATTGATGTAAAACAAAGAAAAAATTGACATGTCCACTACAAGAAAAATCTTAAACAAAAAGTGTCTGCTCGAGCACATGTGCTAATTTATACATATCCTCCAGGAGGATTAGAATATGAAAGGAGACCAAGCATTCCCTTACCCACGGGCAACCAGCTTTTGAACAGCATCATCAATCCCACTCTCAGATATTCCAACCTGATTATAGGGAAGTGGTAGTAAATATTAGTGATTCTCTTAATAATGTAAAAATTTTCTAGTAGGAAGATCAAAATGGAGACTGAGAATTAAACTTTATTAGAACCTGCCGACACTTTCCCACACCACTGAATGTCATTTTCCAGTCAAGCTCCTTATGGCCAATTTCAGCATCTAATTCATATAGCTCGTAGAATTTTCCCTACATTTGAACAAAGTTAAAACTAGCAATTGTAAGAAGTAGTGACATGTGCTTTTAAAAGGACAAATCTGAGCAGCGGAAAATAAATTACTGTCATCAAACTACAAACTACAAAGTTGAAAGATGAAATAAATAAACTATGCATCTCCATCGTATTGCCACACACATACAGTGCATAGAGGCAAGAGAGGCACAAAAATCTTGTGTAAGGGGTCACAAAGGGTGACTACATTTTCTTCATGTAGGGGTGCCTGGAGACGTGAACTAATTCAAGCTACAACCTCAACCAAAAATTTTCCAGGTGCATCAAATTATTTAGTACTATGAAATTCAATCCCCTAGCAATGGATACCTTTAATATTCACCCAAACTATCTCCTTAACCATAAGTTTAAAATCAAAAATCAAAAACCACTTTCCAGTGACCAGAAGGAGCATATAAGTTAAGCTAAAATAAATGACAATTTAAGCATCATTGCAGGGATCAAAATATTTAAAATCACGTGTAAAAGGTTGAATTATGGTAATGATGACTGACCACTTTAAAGAAAAGCACAACATCCATGTATTGACATTTGGAGGTCCAATATTGTTTTTGAGATGCCGACATTTTCTTCAACACATCAGGTGGTATATAAAGTGTTCTCTTATCATAAAGAGGATCACCGAGCCTTCTTCCACTTGCGTCCCTGATTCGAGAAGGATCAAGCCATTCAAACTTGCTAGATATATCAGATACTTCACCACAGTTCTTGTTCCCAGCCACTGAATCCGGAAGAAGTCTCACTCTCTTGCCAGAGTCCAGCAAAGAACAATCATTCTTATTCTCAAAATTAGGACAGCCTTCTTGAATACGCTTCAAACGAGGAACAAGAGGTCTTGAACCTGGTGTGTCTGGCCCACAAATGTCATCATCACTTCCGGTTTGCGAGACAAATCTGTTACCAAATGTGCCGTTAGAATTGAAACCATTATCCTTTTCAGGAAGTTCAGAAGCCACTACGTTATTAGGCAATCCTTCAACATCAATAAATCCACTAGATGATGGAAAATCATGAGTAGAACCACCATATGCCTGATTCCTGAAAAAAAATTACTCATATCAGATAACTCGCATAATTAGCAAGCACTAAAATTGATATTAACAATGAAAATTGCATCACGGATCTAACTATGAGCGCATTAAGGAGGCAGGCTTGCAATTAACATGATAACAATATGGAAACATTGTGTCCATAAATACCATACAACTACATCTTAATAACTGGTAAGGATACATAACTCAGAATTTAGGGTTTAGTCTACCTATTTTATTCTTTACAAAAACAAGTTCATTAGGAGGAGGGGTGTTGTGTTTGGAGGACCGACTCAAAGTTAGAAATCAAGATGCTCATGCCAAACGAGGTAACCAAATCAAACACTAAAACAGTGAACTGTATCTGTAACAGATAACCTTATATGATAAAACGGAAATGCCCCTGAATAGAGTCTATTCTGACCAAAACTTGAATCTGACTTGCAATGTTATAATCGCCATAAATCAACGATGCATATGAATTGGACTATTCGGTACTCTTTATTATGAGAAAAAAAATGAAATTAACTCCTCATTTCTGCTCCACGACTTAAACACGAAGAAAAGCAAACCCTAGGTCTGTATAATAAGTTAATTTCGCAAAGCCCTAAAATCTATAAAGAGAAGGTATCTACCTCTCGCACGCTGTTTTGCTATCATCAACCTTAACAAACTTATGCATAATACTCGA
The DNA here is from genome assembly GCA_036897585.1 of Francoa sonchifolia. Taxonomy (NCBI): domain Eukaryota; kingdom Viridiplantae; phylum Streptophyta; class Magnoliopsida; order Geraniales; family Francoaceae; genus Francoa; species Francoa sonchifolia. Next base: position 8,243 of record JAYMTB010001289.1, read on the forward strand.
GAAAAGAGAAGAGCCTCTTCCATCCTCCTTCGTCATGAATCCAGCTGGTAAAACCTGACGCGGTACCTTCTCAGGCGGAGTATCGGTTCCGGTGATTTCCAGCGATGAGACAATCGGTTCATTGCAAACCGCATCATTACCGTGTTGCTTCGTCGGAACCCTAGGAACTTGTTGATCGGTGACTCCTCCGCCTGAGGACTTCTGAAAAAAGGACAGTATAGACTTTTGCCGCTGCATTTTCCGTCAGGTTGCAGGGAAGAAGGTATGGGTATCTGTGCTATACGTAAATTATATGTAGTCTAGAATTGGTGATTTGGCGCCAAATCTAGGTTCTTTCGGGTTCGGGGCATATTTGGCATATGGGTCGGGTCACTTGTTTAGTAATGGATCATCTATTTTATTTATTAATTTGTTATTTTACAAATAGAAATGAGGCTTAATTATAATGTGTACCTATATCATTAGCTACATAGAATTATAAAGTAAAAAAATCCAAAATTTTAATTTATTATTATTATTATTTTTTTATTTGAGATTTAGAGGCAAGGGAATTATAAACGGGAGTTACAACAGATTTAACATTGAGATACTTGTAAAGAGATTCCAAATCCATATCTTTGCCAAATCCACTCATTTTGAAACCACCAAAAGGGCAATCCATATCAATTTCCAAGTAGCAATTAATCCATATGATTCCAGCCCTTATTGATCTTGACACTGTGTTCGCCACATTCAAATTGTTGGTCATTATTCCTGCTGCTAGCCCATATTTTGTGCTATTTGCCATCTTTATTCCTTCATCAATACTTCTGCAATTCCATCATCCCAATACAATTTAACTTTTTTTCAAAAAAAAATTTGCTAATTACACAAGAATAATTAATAAACACATTTTTATTATGTAATATAAAATCTGAATAATTACAGCAATTAGTTATGAAAAATATCATTAAACTAAAAGAACGAATATACATTATATATTTTACAGTTTAACTGTCATATCAGTTTTTGATATCATCGTAACTGTATTTTAATTATTTAGCAAAAATGATTATATTTTAATTATTATAGTGAGTCAATTTACAAAATATTTAAGTTAAATTTTTTAGTTTGCGTCACAATTATTTAACGTGAGATGAAGTTTAACAATACTAATAAAATATTTGAGTCCAAATATTATTGAACTGATTTCAAACTAGTTACTTGTTGTTATAGGGATTGTGATCAATTTGATAATATAAATTTTGAAATTATTATATAAATTAAACTTGAATGAAACCCAAAAAAATATTGTACTTACTTAAATTTCATAAGAGACACCACAGGTCCAAATGTTTCGTCCTTCATGATTAGCATGTCCTCCTAAAATTTTATTAAAAAACACGAAAAATTGAATTAAATTAGATTTTGTTCAAAATAATTCCCAAAAGGAACACTTAATCAAAGCTGAAAAAAAACAAACCTTAACATCAGTGAAAATTGTAGGCTCAATAAAATAGCCTTTATCACCAAAACGCTTGCCCCCAGTCAATAAGGTGGCTCCTTCTCTTTTTCCATGTTCAATATATGCAAGAACTTTGTCAAATTGCTTCTTATCCACCTTTGCCCCAAAATATAAATACAATATCTGATTAGCTATGAAAATTGATTCTAATAATACCCAAAAAAAAAACATATAGTAACTATAATTATTATAATTGGGACTGCATTCACATTGTGAAATTTCTGAACATGGGAGAAAAAATTATAATTTTTGTCCGAACCTGAGGTCCTTGCACAACACTAGGATCAAAAGGATCTCCGATTGTACAAGCTTTTGCTTTCGCAACCAATTTCTTCACAAATTCGTCGTAAATTCCTTCTTGAACATAAACACGAGTACCCGCCACACAAATTTCTCCCTGCAAATATTCTCGTCATATAGAATTACATCTACATACAATTTTCCAAAAATATATATATAAATTAAATTTTATTTACCTTGTTACATGTAAAAGATAAAAGAACAATGTCAGACGCTTTATCAATATCAGCATCATCAAAAATTAGAAGAGGCGATTTTCCTCCTAATTCAAGCGATACTGCTTTCAAGTTGCTTTCAGCTGCCGCCCGCATTATTTTGGGCCCAACTTCGGTTGAGCCAGTAAAACTTATCTGCAGATATCAGAATTAATTAATCAAAATTCCACTTTTCTTTTGTAAATTCAGTGAGATTTTGAGTACAAGGTAACAAATTTTACGTAAAATGAAAACTCGAGATAATTTTACCTTATCAACATCCATGTGAGAAGCAAGAGCAGCACCAGCAGTAGGTCCAAATCCAGTCACAACATTTAACACTCCATCAGGAATACCAGCCTGTTTTACATCATTTTTTTTTTTGGAATTAATAGTAAATAAATAAAAGATTTAAAATATAAATGTTCTTCCAAAATTCATGGAAATAATTCTTAAAACTTACCAATTTAGCCAAATGAGCATAAAACAAAGCCGATAAAGGAGACTCCTCCGCCGGCTTAACAACCATAGTGCATCCCGCCGCCAAAGCCGGACTAACCTTAATAAAAAACACGCCTGTCGGAAAATTCCACGGAACAATATGTCCGACGACACCAATCGGTTCGTGCAAAGTATACGCGTGAAGCTCACGTGACATTTTCAAAACATCCCCTCGAATTTTATCGGCTGCGCCGGCAAAATAGCGGAGCATGTTTGCGCCGAGAGGAATGTCAGCCGCTTTTCCCCATCTGTACAATTTTCCAGCGTCGATGGTGTCTAATGCCGCTAATTCTTCCACGTGTTGGTCGATTAAATCGGCGAATTTGTTCATTATTTTTCCTCGTTCCTATAATGGTTTGTATTAATGCAGTTTAGGAGTGAAAACAAAATGGAGAGATGAGAGATTACGTACGAAGCCGGACATTCGTGGCCATCGGCCGGTGTCGAAAGCTTGACGAGAGGCCGTTTAGG